>PVIU01004262.1:0-129782 GCA_004026605.1 Ondatra zibethicus
GAAGTCCAATCATACTACAAAAGCATTTGTGCAACTATGTTCATAGCAGCATTGTTTGTAATAGCCAGAACCTGGAAACAACCTAGGTGCCCCTCAATGGAAGAATGGATCAAGAAAGTGTGGATTATATACTCATTAGAATACTACTCAGCGGTAAAAAACAAGGACATCTTGAAGTTTGCATGCAAATGGATGGAAAGAGACTTTTTTTCTTAAAAGAACTGTTAGAAACCAACATCCTTACATTACCTTCACTCGAAATATTTACTGGCAATTAAGCTCAGAGTTTCCTTTCCTTCAACCATCTATAGTTAAAGATGGCACAGAGACAGGCTGGGGAGGTAGCTCGTGTGGGCACAATGTTTGCCTAGTATTCATAAAGCCCTAGTTGCCGTCCCAGCATTCCGTAGCTGGGTGTTATCCCAGGACTTGAGGTGGAGGCTGGAGGGTCAGTGAGTAGTCTGAAGTCATCTCAGCCACAGAAGCCAACCTGGAGTATCCAGTTCCTGTCTCAAATGTGAAGCACACCAATCATTTATCCATGTAGCAACTCTCCCAGGTAAGATTGTTTCAAATACTGGAAGGGACACTTCAAGGCTAGCTTTGTCCTTGCCATTGCCTTATAGAATGTAAGCTCTCTTTCTATAAATATATAGACTTTATAAATTCTATAATTTATAGAATATAAACTGGTTTTCCTGATTTCCCCTAGACCGAAGAGTTTCTGAGAACTTTCAGGGATAATAGCAGAAAACCCTGGGGGAATTGGGCTAATAATGCACCCATTGCTATTAAGTGACCCAGTCAAGTGTCCAAAGCAAGTTTGTATTGTGTTCTGCCCTCTCTTGTTTACTAAACTTGCTAGCCGTGTGGGAGGGATAATAAGAAACTACTTAAACCAGAGTCCTGGTGAGTTTCCATTACAATACCAGGAATAAGTGACTGATAATACCTACAAGTGGTCACTAACGTGTGGCCGGATATGTTCAGTCCAGAAATATGAAGGTTTCTAGACCAAATAAATCACAGTGCCAATGGTAGTCTTCTTCAAAATGAGCCCTAGGATGGGTCACAACACAGGGGACCTGGTAGATGTGCAAACCTTTAGGTCCTACCTGGGCTCATAGGATCAGTAACTGTGGGTGGAGCCAGCAATGTTTCTACATAATTCCATGAAGCCTAAAGCTTAAAAACTTAGTAGGAGGTTTGTATAGTGCTACATACTCAGATTGCATCGGGAGGTAAGAACCACACCCATGAACATCCAGACAGCTTTTCCCAGGAAATGTTGCAGAACATTCAAGGAGCTTTTAAAAGCCTGATGTTCAGGCTGCTAGGTCCATTAAATAGGAACCTTCAGGGTTTCTCTGACCACAATCTACAACCAAGATCAGGAACCACTGCCTTCTGCACTTTGAAGCTGGAGAATTCCACCGTGACCCTAGGACGCGTGTGTGTGTGTCCTCAGTGCTGAATGGCCTTTGCCTGTTCTGTCAGCCTTGGATCCTAGATTTGCAAATGGCAGACAACGTGGCACTGACTACATTCTGCACCTGTCAGTAGCTTCATCTGTCCAGAGCATGTCAGTTGAGGGTTTATTCATGGGGCTTCCAGAAAAGCCGTAGGACGCCATCCTGTAGGAGGTCATTTGATGCACTCAGATTCCCTTTATGGGGAAACAGAAAAAATCAATAGAATGAAGAGAACAACTTTTCAGGAAAAATATTATAAGGACAAGCCTAGAACTAACCCTTCATCAAGATGATTCCAGATTTTTGATTCCTGGTTCAAATACAGTCAGGGGTTCTTACCTGGAACCAACACTACTAGACAGTAGGGACTGTTTCGTGGGTCAAATATTCCAACCTGGATTTTAAAAATTAATGCTTAAATTTTCTTCAAAACTAGTTAGTAATCAGCGACAACAGAGGAAAATAACTTTTACACTTCCTTATTTTCCTTTCCTAAAAGCAAAAACAAAAACAAAACCTCTTGAAAAGGAGAAGTGTTTGAAATGACTTTTGTGTTAGGCAAAGTTGCAGTGGAGTATATAAAGTTCTGGAACTGAATCTTTCATTTATTTTATTATCCAAGCTGTGAATTTCAAAAATAACAAGCCATTATAAAAGTGAAACATAAGATGTCTAATACCCACTGTTTTAATCATTTAAAAGTCTCCTAGAACTAAAAACAACCAAAACAGCTTTTTCATTAGTTAATGCTCCCTGAAATTTTAGTGCTTTATGGAAATAAAATAACATGAATGTCATATTCTAGGCACTGCACTAGGTAGGCATTTTGAATTTATTCATTCAACCTTGGCTGTATGTTTGAGGCTGTAGAGATTACTGATGCTCTGGAGGTTCCTGTTTTCTAAGCTCACCTCTAATGCTTTAATGAACACTGTAGAGTGTGTGTGCAAGGAGGGGATCAGCATATTGCCTTGTCCACCTTGGCTAGGGCAAGGAGTGGGGCTGAAGCCAATCACAACTTACCAGAAGAGGTGACACTCGACCTGAATCTTAAGAGTACCTTCTGTTGGAAAGAAAAATAATTTAAATATGCTTTGTTATTTAATCTGTAAAATGATTCCAAGAAATGGGAGTTATTACTCATACCATACAGAACTATTTGCGAAAAACACTCAAATAATGAACAACTTTTATAGGAGGACATCTGTTTTAGCCAACATATAAAAATTACCTGTCTGTCTTTCTCTGTGTATCACCACTTCTATATGCGATTTGTCTGCTATGAACTGAATTGGTTCTTTCCCCTAAATACACAAATTCATGATGATCATTTAGCTTTAAATGACTGTAATTGGCAATAGGTGTTTCAGAAGGCAGTTAAGGTTTAGTTAAAGTCAGGAGAGTGGGACTCTCATAACAAGATTGGTAGTTTTTGAACAAGAGAAGAATATACTTGGAACCTTTCCCTTCATATTCATATGGAGAAGGGGACCTGTGGGCACAGAAATAAGGCTGTCACCGATAAGCCAGGAAGGGACCCTCATGACATACCAACTTTGATGGAATTTTGATCTTAGACTCCTGATATCCAGATATATGAAAAGAGAAATTGCTATTTTTATTTTTTTGTGCGTGCATGTGTGTGTGCATTTGGGCATGTGATTATGTGTGTGTGCAGATATGTATGTGCATGTGTTCACTTTAGCATGAAGGCCAGAGATTAATGTCAGATGTCTTCCTCAATTGCTTTCCTACATTTTTTAGAGACAAAGCCTCGAGCTCAGCTAGACTGGCTAAATGGCAAGGCCCAGGGATCCTACTGTCCCTGTCTCCTTGGTTCTGGGATTATAGACGCAGGCCCCTTTGCTGACCTGATCCAAATGCAGGTGCTCATGGTTGTGCAGCAAGAACTCTAGCGGCTGAGTGTCATCAAAAGCCTGCACATTTCTGTCTTTAAGCCACCCATTCTGGTATTTTGGGGGTAGCACCTTTAGACTAATACTGTATAACTGCCTACCCACCTCTCTGTTTGTCTCTCTGTGTCTCTGTTTCTTTCCCTCTAGATTTACATAAAATGGAATTGATGAAACTGTTATTTGTTTGTGAATCATAGCCTAATACTAGCATATTACAGATTCCTGGCTATATGATAAGAAATAGAAGTGAGCTATTTGTAGCAGATATGAGAAAGGCTTTTTCTAGCTCCCGTGAGTCAACTCTCTCTGAAGAAAGATCTCTGCATTTTCTGGCATATGTAAAAACAGATCCCAGATCAGAACTGTGGTGGTCTCTTAGTTGATGTCCTTCAGGTTAGCTATGCTGAATATCACTGTGTTTAGGTAATTTGAGTCTATCAATTCAGTTGCTAGAGTTGGAGTATCAGAGAAAGTTGGAGATAGCATGGGGGTAGGCCCAAAGGCAACATGGGATTCCGGAGTTTTTGCAACTTAACTCTGAGCTGTCTGTCAAGCCCATGTAAAGGCATACTGTCTATGCAGCAATGACTTTGTGTTCAGCCTGGAGATGTTTATTTATTCAAGTAGGGCACTTTGTGAAAAGCAAAAATTGGAAAAGCTCAATGTGTACCCTCACAAATTGTACCCTCATAGCTCAATTATTAATAATGCAAGCAAGAACACTTGCTGTATATGAAAGAAATGGGGGTCACTCATGCCAACCATATTCTTATAACATATCTTAAAAAACACTCCCTGGCTCCTGCTTTCTTCATTTGTCAGTTTTCTTATCTATATAAAAGCATGAATGTAGGCTCACATACATGGCGAGGGAAATATTATTCTCCAGGTTCCACTTCTTCCCTATTCTTCCCATCATGGATAATCCCTACAGCTTTCGTTTTTCCAATGTCTTCCTAAGTTTATTCTGAACTAAACAGGTTCAGTGCAAACACAGCTCTTTCTTTATCTCGTGATTTGGTCTTGGCCCTTGGCTAAACTGAATACTTAAATGTTGCAATCAGGCCAAGCGGTAATTAAGCTTATTGTTGAAATCAGTGAGTTATTGACTTCTTTGTAAAATCAGCAATAACTTTCAGAAGTGAGATGTTGATCTCAGACCTTCACCTCAGAATCTGGCATTAAAACCAAATGCAAAGCTTTGAGATCAAAGTGAGTCTTTATAAAAATGCTGTCCATCAAACCTCTTCCCAGAACCGTGTAGGAGACCATCTTAGATGATAGAACAATGAATTGGAAAAGGCTTGGAACTCCTCTTGGCCTTGCTCAGGACCCTGAATATACAATGTGAGTTACTCTAATAATTCAGAATTTCAAAGGTCTATTTTATTTCAAAGAAAACCTCTTAGCCTAATTTGGGGTGGATGGAGAGGGCTGCTCTTGCAGCCCAGGAGTCTTAAACATGATTTATTCTTGCAGCATTTCTATGAGATGTTTTCCCTCTCTTCCAAATTTTGTGGAAATGCCAAGTCATTTTCTTTTAAAACTAAATACAATTTTGGCTCAGGAATACAAGACACAGAGAATAGAATACCATTTATTAATTCTCTACCCTCACCCAGACTAACCTCTTATTGAAAAGTTTTCCATATAGAAATGCTTTGCCTTTTACTTTTCAGGAATTCTTCCTCTAAAAAAAATTCCCTTTTAGGTAATGACATGTAATATAGTATGCACAGGTGAAAGCTACTTCCTCTCTGAAAACAGCATTCTTTTCAGTGATTTCACTTAATTCCTGCTAAAGAGGAAAGCTGTTTTTCTAAAGTGAACTTCACCTTTGAGGAATAACATAGAAGAGTCCAAACTTGACTTTGGAGAATTCACCAACTGTAAGTTCATATGTGTGCACAGCCTTGTCTGGGTCATAAAGCCTTGCTAGTAAACCTGACACCTGATACTTGTGGTGAAGTCAGTGGTACGGTGTCATAGACAGTCTAAGTTTTGAACTCCCTGGGATAACCGTGTGAAGTCTGAAAAGCACCAGGCAAACTTGACTGCTCCTCTGACCCTTATGCTTGGAGTCAATGAGGACAAACAAGTGGGGCTAGCAAAACTCATAGCTACCTCTCCGTGCCATGCGTTTCTTCCTGCTGTCCTCCTAACTTCCTTAGAAGACTTAGATCTGCCTCATAACTTCATCTTGGTGTCTCTGGAAAGAGAACAGCAGATCCCCAATGACACACATGTCCTAATCTTCAAAAGCAGGAAATATTACTTTATACGGCAAAGAAATTTAGCAGAGGCGATGAAATCAAGGACCATGAGATGAAAGGTCACTTTGAGTTACCATAGTGGGTCCTGGGTACTCTAGTGGCTCATTGTACATTGAAATACTTTACATACCTGTGTAAAACTATCACCACAAATCCAATTATTTTGTGCAACTAACACACGCTAATTAGAAACATACAGGGGCTAAGGATATTTCTCTGTGAGGAAAGCACTTTCTGTGTAAGCTTGATGACCTGAGTTTGAATCCCCAGGACCCATGTGAAGCTGGATGCAGTAGCATGCATCTCTAATCCCAGGGCTCAGATGATGAGATGGAAGGTGGAGGTAGGAGGAGGCCTGGAAGCTTCCAGTTAGCCTGCTATACACACTGGCAAACAAGAGACTCTGTCTCAAGCAAAGTGAAAAGTGGAGGCTAACACTTTGGGTTGTCCTTTGTCCTATACTTTAACACTGTGGGACATATGTGCTGCCCCACATATACATACATACCACACCCACCCATCTATCAACAAGCACACACACACACATACACACACACACAGAGAAAGAGAGAGAGAGAGCAATAAATAAATAAGCTTAAAATAGCACACAAAAGTAAATAAAGATAAAATACTTAATAGCCATTAAAAAATAAATGAAAGCAGTCAGTTGTGTAATGGCATCTGTATATGTCATGCTGTTGACCTTAAAGATGAAGCAAGAGCCCACAAGCCAGGTCACGTAGAAGGCTTCTTGAAGTTGGAAAAGACAAGGAATTGGAATCTTCCCCTGATGTCTTCAGAAGGAATATAATCCTTCAAGATCCACTTAGACTCTGGACCTCCAGGCCTGTAATAAAATATATTTGAATTGTTTTAGGACATAGTTTGTGCTAATTTGTCACATCACAAACAGGAAATGAACAGAGCATGTTTGCAGGGACAAGGGCTTTGGGAAATGGTGGGGAGTGGCTGCAACCCCTGGCTGTCTAGCTCCTTGAATGATTCACAAGAGGCTGATGTAACCACAAAAGCACTGGACCATGTCTTTCTTAGGCAGGAACACATAGACTTCAGGGCAGAATGAATGGCTTGACATAGCCCACTGGTTGGGTGCCTTTTACTTTTAATTTAGTAGTTTCATAAAATGCTGCTTTGTCCCTTAGGGGAATGGTGCAAATATGAACTCTTCGTGTAACTGTGATCCTACAGATACAGAAGGGCTCATCTTTTTAGAAATCTAAGTCTCCCCTCCTGTCCCATAGTTGTGAAAACTTCAAACTCATGATTTTGTATCACTTTTCCCAATAAATTTTTGATGGATTCTGAAACAAATCTTTAGAATATTTTGCCTATTTGGTTGTGCTGTTTAATACAAATAGCTATTTCAAAATGCTTCATATTGGTTTAGCAAAATCTCATTGTATTCTCATTAAGGAGAAAGAGAGGAAGATAGGAAAAGAGTGAAGGTTAGAGGGAGGGAGGGAGAAGGGGTAGAGGAAGAGAGAGACACACAGAGAGAAAGACAGAAAGAAAGAGAGAGAGAGAGGAAGAGAAAGAGAGAGAGACAAGCCATTTTTATTTTGCAATTTGGATTTGGTTGGAGGCATTTCCCCAGAAGCAGCCAGAAGGAACATCTGGAGACAAGCTTGTTTGGACACTCCATCACTTGGTCCTGAAACATTTTTATGAAATGGCTCAGAAAGTGTTAGAGCATCTAATTAGTAGTGATGCAGTGGAGCTGGGAAACTGTCATTCGTCTGGGTGGTCCCCAAACTTTTCTGGTTTCCTAGCCAATGGTATTTATTTTAATAATAGCTCAGAGACCATAAGGCCCCTCTCTTCCCTCTTCATGGAGAAATTGTGAAGAAGTCCCCTATTTCTTGCTCTCGTTTCCAGGATCTGTGTGTGGCAGTTGCAAAGGACTATATCCCAGTGAGGATAGATTTGAATTATCAAGCACAGTCTACAGATCTCTGAAGCAACCTTGTGAAGCAAACCAAGCAGATTTTTCTCCCTGGCTCTTGAAGAAAATAGAAGAAGAAGTAGAAAGGAACAATGACTCTGTATGAGGCTGATCTCTCTGATATCTCAAGTTTGAATGATGCTCTGGTTTGTTGATAACCTAACTGGAGCTAAGGATTCTGGGGTCCTGTGCAGGTTGCCTGACATATACATGCAGTGTGTCATGGAGGCAGAGACTTAGATATTTGCTAAGTTTGTTGTGCATGCAATTGAGAGAGTTTTAAGTTCCCATAGATTGGGGATGCAAAATGTAGCTCTTACAACTGCTTATCAGTGATAATCCAGAGACAATTCAGAATATCAATTAGATGCCTGGACTTAATCATTTATTCAACTTGTCAACAAATATTTACTAAGTCTGTTCCATTTAGTCTACTGCATGCAATGTTCTGTCTGCACTGGATAGTGTGTGGATTCCACACATCTATCTCAAATGTATAATGTTTTGTTATTCTATCAACTTTGGTATGGATTTCAAAAAATAATGATCAACTAGAGTTTGTGGTCACATTGTTCATGATGCTGGAAACACTTATCAGACATTAAATTATTATCATAGCAATAATTACCACAAAATAATGTGTTTATTAATTCCCTGAAGATTTTATACATGTATGCAATGTATTTTGAGCATATTGACCTCTTTCTCCTAAATTCTCTTAGATACACCCTTCACGCCACGATTTCATCCCAACTTTTTTCTCTCATTCTTTTCCCTCCCCCTCTCTTTCTCTCTCTCTCTCTCACACACACACTTCTTTCCTTCTTTCCTTTCTTCCTTCCTTCCTCCCTTCCTTCCTTCTTTCTTCCTTTCATTCTTTTGTTCTTTCTTCCTTGCTTTCAAATTATCTAGTGAATCCAAATTGTCCTGTTCAGAAACTCCTGGGTATGGGCTCACACACTGGATCACTGTCAAGCTACCAGGGGTCAAGCCCTTAAAGAAAACTGACTACCAACCACCAGACACCTTTAGCTGCCAATAGCTCCTCAGTTAGGGTTGGGAGGTCATGACCTCTTCTCAACCCCATGATAGAATGCTAACTGGCCTGATCTTGTGCAGGTTGTGTGTAGGCAGCCACAGCTGCTGTGAGTTCAAGAGTTCAGTGGTATTGACATGTCTAGAAGATGCTGCATCCTTCTCCTCCCTGACCTCTGGCTCTTCCCATCTTTCCACCCTTTCTTCAGCAATGCTTCCTGAGCCTTAGGGTTAGGGAGTGTGATTTAGATGCTCCATCTTTAGATACGAACTCCACAGACAGCTGCTATCTGAACTATGACAAGTCAAGTTTTAGCATTAGTCATTGTCCAATACATGGGGAAAAAACTTCCCTGATGTTATCTGTGAAGTGCACTAATCTACGAGTACCGAGATGCAAAGTGAGAGGGCTGTTTGATACTATGTCCATTTAACAACTTAATAATAGCTTTAACTCTGTGGCCTGTGGGCGCCCAGCAATGGATTCTTGACCAGATTTACAGTACCAGGCATATGTTTTCTCCTATGGATCAAGCCTTAAGTTGAAACAGAAAGTGATTGGTTACTCCTATAACTTTCATTATGTTACCCCCATTGAACCCAAGGATACATCTTGCTATTCCAATAATTACCGTAGCTCACAAAGTTCATAACCAGGTACAACTATTGTTGACTAATTACCTCCCCACCAACCTACATAGCATCTTCCTGTTCTATGAGAGCTAGCCAGCAGGGAAGAAAATACCAGCCTGATTTGCCAATGTCCTGTGACCAAAGTGTGTGGTGTTTTTAGTAATAAGTTTTTACCTTACAGTGGCTAACCATGTTGTTCTGCTTTTCGTGATATGGTCTTTCCCATACATGACTTTGAAGAGCCACTACTGCGTCACACATGTAAGAAAGAGAATGACATTTGCCATTGACTGGCATACTAAGTATTCTTCACATTTTCATTCTTTCCTAAAACTTGAGCATCACTGGTAGAAAGGGATTTGGGTCTCCTGCAGTGACTATTCCCTGAGAAAGCCTGAGCCTAGATCCAATATTAGGGAAAGGTCAAGTTCACAGCCCTGGCCTCAACTGTCAGTGTCTTTGCATTCCTCCTTCTGCTTCTGACTTCTAGACTCAGTGATTCCTCAGGAGACTTCCATGTCCAGAGGCAGTATTCAAAGCTACCAAATCAATAGAGTTAAAAATATAGAGACTCAAAGCACAAGGGAATCAAAAAAAATTTAAGGATAAAAAGATGTTTGAGAAGAACAAATTTCAAAACACAAAGACCCCTGAGTACCACTTGTAATGGGACACAGTTGATCATTAAACTAAACTAAAACTCCAAGCAGGAACTGGCTCTATCCTCCTCGAAATGAGCTCTCCAATTTTTGTTCTAGTAAAAAAATATCTGATTGGTTAAAATAAAAATGATTGATTCTCAAATATTTGCCTATATATTTTTCTTTCGATATTTATTGTGATCAAATTTATTGTTATCATTATAGCCACTAAAGGCCTGTTTGGTTTCTTCTTATCATGAGATGAAATAAACATATTTAGGAGATGTTAGAGTATGTTAGTATAGAATATTATATAGTCATATTTCAGAAGCTTTACCCCAAGGTCCTACTCAAACTCCACTTAAGAGCATTGAAAACTATTAAGTGCACATAGAAAATAAATATAAAAGAATATATAGTAAGGCCTTGGGATAAATTTCAGTGGTAGAGCACTTTCCTAGCACACATGAGGATCTAGATTCAATCTCCAGCACTGCAAAAACACATAGAACTAAAAGTAAAGAAAAACTGCACTTTGGTCACTATCTTGTACTCATAATATTATCGTTTTACACATATTCTGGTCTACCAGGTGCCTAGTCACATCAGCAAATAGAGATCCTTATGATCCATTAGATCGTTTATGTACACACAGACTGCATACATAGAGGTTAGTCTGCATCTTATGCTACACCCACTGCTCAACTCTAGATATTGGATACTTTTATTTTTCACCTCTTGCTTTATATATGTATATGCTATTTATTTGACTGGTGTTATATTAGTGTAAACTTAGTTTTTTAAAAAAGAAATCGTATGATGCATTTATATGCTTTTATAAACACTGGTACTAATTAACTTCTAACTTTTAATTATGTAATTCTCAGTTGAAAGGTTGTCTAGAATCTCCTTAATGCAGTGATTGAAAGAAACAAGATGATATTTATCACATCTTGAAGTCGAAAAGGCAAGAAGACAAATGATTCCAAAAGAGGGATTGAGAGTTGTGTCCAGAAAGACCAAGATGAAAGGCTGGTGACAGTTTGCTGGGTTTCCAAGCTTTTTCTAATCCCTCTGTGTTGTCCACCAGAAGGCCAGCTCTAAGCATCTAATTGTGCCTCATTTAGAGACTTCCCCTCCTTCTCTCAAGAAAAGAAACTGGGATCAGGGGGGTCTTGAGCTTTTCTTAAGGCCTGGAAATAACAATCAAAAGTACTCTTTGAAATTATTTTTTTAAATTTCAGAATCATACAAAGTACATTTTCATGTACATTATTTCCCCAACTTCTTCCATAACTCCTGACTCCATCTCAATATTATGGCTTCTTTAATTATTCCTTCCTGTCTCTCTGTCTCTGTCCCTCTCTGTCTCTCTGTCTTTCTCTCTGTGTCTCTGTTTCTGTGTCTGTTTCTCTCTCTCTTTCCCCCCCCCACACACGAACTGTACTGAGTCCATTTAGTGTTGCTTAAATATACATGTGTTCAGGGCCGACCACTTGGAATAGAACAACCTATCTGAGGGTTTGTCCCTGAAGAAAACTGATTCTTCCTGTCTCAGAAGTCTGTGGCTTTTCAAATAGGGGAAGGATTGTGTAACTTCCCCCATCTGTGTTGGCATGTTGATAGGTATCATTGTGCAGGTCTTGTCTAGGCAACCATATCACTGATACTTCACAGATGTGTCACTCCTAACAGATCTAGAAGGCACGATCTCACAGCTACCATCCTGGGCCTCTGGTTCTTACAATCTTTACATTGTTAAAGGACCTTTTCTTTCATTTGAGAGAGAGAGAAAAGTGAAAGCACCCTGGTTTAGAACAGCTGGCTACGTGCTTGCCTCTTTCCCTGGTGTCTTGATTCATAGGCACACATTTTTACATAATTGCAGACATGGCCTAGACTCAATTTTGTATTCAGCTTTTTTCCCCACTTAATATTATATAGTAAATGTTTTTCCACGTGGCTACATAATCTTTCTAATTACCATTTTAATGACTTCATAATACTCCATCCAGTTCACATACTGTAATTTATTTAGCCACTCCCTATTGGTGGAATTTTTGATTGTTTCCAGACTTGCACTAATAGTGCATACAATATCTGTTGTTTCCCTTCATTTGGATGAGTTTTGTAGATTAAATATTGAGTCATGGGGTGGGATTGATTTCACAGCTCTTAGCCTTGCTGGTTCCACAGAGAGCAATGCCCCATATGAGGTACCAAGACACTAATTTGAATTTAATTCTTTTTGCAAACATAACAATATTACCCACTACCCCTTTCATTGTTATAGCACGTTTTTATTCTCTATATAGATAAACTCAGGCAGTTAGCCTTGGGTTGCTCATTTATTCACTTAATAACTTTTGAGAGACACATATTTACCAGCGATTTGCTCTGCAATCCTGTTTTCTTGGTAACACTGCAGTTTTTACAAAGGGGGACCAGAGGATGAAATGCATCCTGTGAACTGAACTTACATTGTTAAACTCAAAAACAGAGCATCCTATAACTTTGCACAACTAGTGGGTTTGAGAAAATCTTTCCACACTTCTTAGCTCCATGCGTGTGTGAGGGTTGCAGCAAGAAGGACTGAGGGAGGCGGGGTTCAGCAGGCACTGCTGGGGGAGTAGGAACTCTTCAGCAGAAAGGGATGGCAATGAGACTTACAGTCAGATCAGACTGAAAACTATCCCCACTCTGTGCCTCACAAGCTATGAGAACCTAGCTATTTCTATTTCCTCCCCTTCTCTTAGGTTCTTATGTTTAAATCTCAAGCAAAATATTCCTTGTGCTTTTACTTTCTCTAACCTCTTCAGGGAAAAGAAAATTATTTTTTATGCACTGTTCCTCATTGATGACACATGTCTAATCATAGCACCTATTACAGGAGACCACATACTCTAGAATGCAAGCTCTTGGGAGATAGCAGCTATGTTTTCCTTTGGTACACCTGCCTTCTAGCATAGTACCTTATGGATGTTAGAATGTGCTTGGCAAATGCTTCTTAAATTTAATGACTTGAATTGAATGTGTAAGTAATTATGGAGCATCAACAGGAAGAAATATTATGCAGCAATTAAAAGTATAATTAGGAAAACTGCATAGCTCCATGGAGTGTGTTTATGACATGTTTATACGAACACTCAAAGAGTACCTGTGTTTTCATTCTCACTGTGCAAAAAGTCTCCAGGCTAAAAAGAGATGAAGAAGAATGTTTAAAAAGCAAAGAAAGGTAGAATTTAAAAAAAAAAGCATTGATTTCTAAGATGCTTATGCTGCTGGCATGTTTGGTGCATGGCAACAGTCACGGCAGAAGATCAATGAAGATGTGAAAGGCTGAGTTTGTCTGCAGGAGATGGCTACACAGACATAAGAGTCGCTGTGACTTTGGAGATGAAAGGTTAATTAAGCTAAGACATTGGCGAAGGATATGTCTTAAATGGAAAAGCAGGAGAAAGAATAGACATTGTGTTTGTCTTAGGGTTTCTATTGCTGTGAAGAGACACCATGACTATGGTAACTCCTATAAAGGAAAACATTTAATTGTGATGGCTTATAGTTTTAAAGGTTTAGTCCATCGTCATCATAGTGGGACATGGCAGCGTGCAGGCAGACATGGTGCTGGAGAAGCAGCTGAGAGTTATACATCTTGAACTGCAGGCAGCAGAAGTAAACTGAGAATTACACTAAGCATAACTTGAGCAAAGGAGACCTAAAGTCTACCTCCACAGTGACATATTTCCTCCAACAAGGCCATGCCTGCTCCAACAAAGTCATACCTCCTAATAGTGCCACTCCCTGTGATGACCATTTTCTTTCAAGCCACCACAGTGTTCTACAAAAATCATGAGACATTTGTTGAAAGTATTATGAAAAATGAGATGAGATTGGATTCTCATGTTGAGTTATTTGTATGTATATATTGTATGTGCATGCACATGCATGTATGTATAAACATAACGTATGGGTATATGTGCATGTGGATACACCTGTCTGGAGGCCAGAATTTTGCCAGTTGGTGATGTCTCTTGTATCACTCTCCATCTTGTATTTTGAGTTAGTTTCTCTCATTGAATCTGGAGCTTACTGATTCAACTATACTGGCTGTCTTCAGGGATCCATCTGTCTCTGCCTTCCCAGGGCTGAGGTTAAAGTTATCTGCTGGTATACCCAGATTTTATGTGTATATTGAAGATCAAACTCAGGTCCTTATGCTTGTGTGGCACTTTACACACTGAGCTATTCATTCTCCCAGCTCCTTATGTGGGGCTGTATTGTAGCTATCTCCTAGAGTGCTTGACCTTGGACGTGTGAACATATGGGGCATACTTAAAAGTTTTAGAGCAGAGGAGTGAAAAAATTATAATCATTTTTATGTCACTAACTTTGACAGAGTGAAAAGGAATGGCCTAGGAAATAAAAATACTTAGGACAAAGATGCCATAGAGGAGGATGCAGTAAAGAGATGATAATACAAGTAAACAGCCAAGCTAGAGCAGGTATAGGTCTAACAGTTTAATAGGCAGAGAAGACAAGACCCAGTGGCTTGTGGGATGCTGGGAAGTGAGTGAAGGGGGGATTAAAGGATGACTTAGCATGGTAAACAGTGCTTTGTAAAGAGGCAGCAGATCTTGGCTAAGGGGGTTCTGAGAAATAAGTAAGATATTGAGTTTAGTGAGAATGTGTTGATTTCATGATACTATTGGACCTCAGAGTCACAGAAATTGAAGTATCCAATAGAAAAAAAATGCTTCTAGAGTCTTCTGAAGTAACTTCTGCCAAAAGGTGACCACAATTTAGGACTCACACGTAGTCCCACATCTCCAGTCTCCATGAAAAACAAGACCCATAGTACCAAATGACAGGATCCAAGCAAGCTGGCTTGAAACTTTGGCTCCTGTTCATTGGCTGTGAGCAAGTCTCATAGCCCTGGGAAGCCTCAAATCCTCATCTGTAAATTGGAATAGTAAGTCGTTCCACAGGGCAATGAGAAAAATGGACGATACAAAGCAAGAAAATATTTGCAGGAAAGGAACCGATAAGTGGCATCTTTTTCTAAAACTCAACTTAAAGTCCTTCCTTGAAACGTCTACCAAAGTAGTACTTTTTTCACTTAGGGGAGGAAGGAGAATTTAAGAAATTCAAGAAGTAAATAGCATATATGTATCTGTTTTCATTGTTGGGGTTCATGAATATAAGTCACTATTGTTTCTCTAGCAAGAGAAGTACAAGGGCATAGGGGGGCACTAATCTATAATTTAAAAATTATGAGCATTTATATGTAAACGAGGGATGTCTTTGAGTTCCTGGAGGCTGGGCAGGATTCGGTCATGAATTTGGGTGTTCCTTTTATTCTGTACACTACTAGAACAAACATGAGAAGTCCATCAGCATCCACTAGGGACACTGGGAACACAATCCCCAATCCTGCTTTGTTTTATAAGATAGAATCAAAGGACTGCATTCTATCCAGGTTCTTTCATTACAAGACTGGAAAGCCTTGTCAGCCTTCTTGATCAAATGCTGCCTGCTTTGTGAATTCCTCAGCATTAAGGCTTCAGTTTTGGCAGAGTGTGTTGTGTTTGTCAGGGCTCTGTGATGTCATGTACCACATTTGTTCTTTGATTCAACATGCACTGACATTCTGATGCCAGGCACACTCACAGACATGAGAATAGCATTCTCTCCAGGGTTCCAGAGCAAAAGATAAATGATATTGTCACTGTTCTCTTTGAGAGTGTACATTAACTGCAGATAGGTGTGTACAGAAGAACGAAAAGCATATGATATAGTTCCATAAAATGATATATGCAGTGACAATTTAAAAGGAAAGCAAGATGATGGGTAGCCAGCAAAACCCCACTGAGAGAGTTTTATGAACAGTGGACTGGATGAAACTGGGAGACGGGGAAATAAACACAGAAAACAGCAACGTAACTTCTGCTTCTAATGTGCTCCCTCGGTAAGGATAGAAGCCTGTCAGAGGAAATGGGAAGGCTTCTGCTGACAATACTGATAAAGGTACGGACTCTTATCCATGAGTATCTAGGGTCAGTTCACTCAGTCACTTATTCTTCACCGTCGCCCTGTGCAGCAGCTATTGCCGAATCTTATCTGTGGATGGAGAAAAGCCCTTGTTAAAACAGTGACTTGCTCAAGATCATACAGCCAGAAGGGCATTAGCAAGAACACAAATTCCACTCCGCCTTCCCAACCTAAAGCCTTCAGCGGGCCCTTTTCTTTGCGTTTCCAGCATCTACCCATCTGATACTGTAGTCACTTAAAATTACTGTATATGTATGTGTGTTCATACATACATATCTATGCATGCATGTATGTATGTAAGTTTCATTTCATTATCCCCAGTGTCTCATGCATGCTGGGTGCTGGGTAAGAGTATATTTCTGCCAAAGCAAATGCTGTAAAGTGTCTAGGCATTTCTGCAGAAATGTATGTCTGAGAGTATTATGGAATAGTACCTGCCTGAAGCCTCCAACATAAGTTCAATGATGATCATATACCATAGTGACACTCACTTGTTTTTATTTATTTTTTTAAAATATTTTTTATGGTTTATTTAACTTTATCTTATGTGCATTGGTGTGAAGGTGTCAGATCCCTTGCAACTAGATCTTTAGACAGTTGTGAGCTGCCATGTGGGTGCTGGGAATTGAACCCGGGTCCTCTGGAAGAGCAGTCAATGCTCTTAACCACTGAGCCATCTCTCCAGCCCCCTGTTTTTATTTATTTTTATGTGTATGAGTGTTTCACTCACATGTATATAAGTGTACCATGTATATGCTGCACCTCTGGAGGAGAAATGAGGACATCAGGTACCCTGAGAATGGAGTTATGGATGGTTGTGAACCAACATGTGGAGGCTGAGAACCAAACCCAGGTCCTATGCAAGAGCAGCAAATACTTTAAATGCCTGAACCGTCTCTCCAGGCTGCTAACTATTTTATTTTTATTTTTAGGTAACATTTCATAAAACCCAGAGTAGTCTTGAACTCAATATAGCCAAGGATGATCTCCCTCCTTCTACCCACTGAATGCTGTGATTACAGGGGTGTGTATCATCACGTTCTGTTTATGTGATGCTGGGGATTGTACCCAAGACCAGGCACATGGTAGGCAAGCACAATTTAACAATTTACACACACACACACACACACACACACACACACACACACACACACACACACCACATGAGTTCCATTTCCACAAATACTCAGGGGTACATGCTGAGTATTTAGCAATGCACAGTAGCCATTATGCATAGTGATTCACATTGACACAAACTATGTACATACACTTACACAGTCTTGTAATTGCATGGATAAAGAGATGTGCATGCACAAATGTGGGCTCATACATACCCAAGCATAACCCTGGATTCACTAACACCTACCAGCTGTGTTGCACGTGGCCTGCCTGTGAGTTCCAGCAATCAGTCCTCACAACTGAGAAAATTCACCACTCCTGGATATCTTTGTCACTCAGTAGCCAAGTGTCCTGGTACTATTTTCCCATGCTCCTTCAACTTCAATTTCTTCCCATCCCTCTGCTCCCTCTGAAGTGGCTAATTTTAAGAATCCCTTCCAATTTCCTTGATACGGTTAAATAGAAAACTATGCTAAGAACACAGGACTCCACATGCCAGGACTAGTTACAGACTTGTCTCCATGTGGCTCCTGTGCCTTGAACATTCTTACACTAACTCAGAAAATACCTTCCCCTTCTAATCTTTGCTCAGATGTCTCCTTCTGAGTGTTACGTGTCTTAATCCAACAATTCAAAATCATAATGATGATAATGAAGACTAAGAATCAACTAATGAGCATTTACAAAGGTACAGATTCAATTCTTGGTGTTATGTAGCCATTTGTTAAATACAACACTTCTTTGCAGTAGCTGTCTGGCCTCAAATTTCTAGATTAAGCAAAACCCTCAGGCAAAGAACATGACCCTTTCAGGGCCATCTGACTGTACTCTGCCTTCCTCTGCTTTACCTTCTCTCCATTCATAACACCATTCTCTAACCAAGCAGGCTGCTTATCATTGCCTATACCCACATTTCCCTCACATACACACTGTGAAGTACAGCTCTGGGTAGCCAATCATGAGGCTCATTCTCAGATTTGTTTCTCAGTGCTAGAGTCTGGCACATAGGAGGTTAAGTGAATTTGTCATGAATAATTACTGAATACCTATTTTTTTTTCTTGGCCAGGCACTGATCAGCATTTCACACATACTTTGACCTGTGAAATAGAAATTACTCTTGCTACCCTGTTTTGCAGATAAGAAATGAAGTTCAGAGGTGAGGACCAATTTAAGACGATAGACCATCCAACCAGACCATTTTATGAAACTTCCCATCATGGGGGAGCTCATTCTGCCATCCTTTGATATGGCTGGCCCCTCGGACATGCTTACCTGCACATTTTAGTGTGCATATATACTGTGGCACAGAATGGTGCCCAACGTGTGGACAACTGCATCCACATAAAACCTTAGAGAACTTAGGAAGTAATTCTAGACACGAAATAACAGTGTTAAGCATGACTTCTTGATAGCATCACTTACTCTTGTAGGCTCTGCTTGTTAGAGGCAAGCGGTCTCATTTAAGAGAGGCTTCCTGAATCAGCTTTAGCTGCAAAAACTTTGCAGCCCTTCGAAGGGGCTCTGCCACAAAACACTTAAATGGTGTTTATGAATAGCCTACAACATGCTTTTTGATGGTGGCATGGACCTTGAAATGCCATAGAGTTGTGGCAATAAACATGGCTCTGGCTAGTATCTCCACCATGAAGCTAAATTCTCAGAAAGCTAAGGAATGGGGTAGATCCAGCCGTCAAAACCACAGCTTTAATCCTACTCATATTGCTTAGCAAATTAAAGATTCATGTGGTCAGAAAAAGAGAGATATACAGTAAAGATAGATTCAGATGAAGAAAATCTCTAAATGGTTTACACTGTGTTTAAAAATATATGTAGTCTTGGGGAGAAAAAAGGATAAAGTCCTTAAAATAAGAAAGAAAGAGAGTAGTTGGGTGTTGTGGCACACACTTTTAATCCCAACAGTTGGGAGACAGAGTCAGGCAGATCTCTGTGAGTTCAAGGTGTGTGTAGTATACACCTTTAATTCCAGCACTTAGGAGGCAGAGGCAGGTGGATCTCTGTGAGTTCAAGGACAGCCTGGTTTACAGAGGGAGTTCCAGCCAGCCAAAGATACACAGAGAAACACTGTCTCAAAAAGCCAAAAATTAAAAATAAAAATAAAAGAAATAGAGTTTAAAACAAAGCCACATAAAGATGGAAAACATACAGATAATCTGGATACTGTATGTTATCTTTTAAAATTGTTTTAAAATTGTTTGCATGCTGAGGAAGGAGCAACAGCTGCTAAAGGTATTTTTTTATAAATGCTGCTAAATGAATCCAAGATAGGTATTTTGAAACTACCTTGACTTCAAAATTGAAGTCAAAAGATATGTTACTTTGGAAAAGATGTTTTGCTTTTGTTTCCACAGGAAATGAGAGGCTATGGATTCATCCCAGGTTAAGAAAAATCAGGTTTGATGAAGAAAGACCCACTGAGAAATCTCTGATAGGAGTGGATGGCCCAGGTGTCTGATTTCTACATCCAGAACAGATTCAAGACTGCTGCCTGAGATGATCAAGTCTCAGAATACTACAATCAAGACTTGATCATAATTATAAATTTTCCTTAGGTCCCCATAAGATTATCAGTGCCCCGAGTCAGCCGGAAGTAATCTGGAAAACTATACCCACATTCCCACAAAGTGGACTATAGATATTTTCCTCTGTTTAGAATGTTGGTTACATTATCCATTGTTATGGATAATGGTCAGAAGAAAAGCTAAACAAAGGATATTAGATTCAGAGTTCTTGTTTAAATTAAAAAAGGGGGGGAGTGCTGTGGAACAATGGCCGTTTATCCTGTCACTTGTGTTATTTTTAATAAAATGCTGATTGGCCAGTAGCCAGGCAGGAAGTATAGGTGGGACCACAAGGCAGGAAGTAGAGGCAGGACAATGAGAACAGGAGAATTCTGGGAAGAGGATTCTGCAGTCTGCAGTCGTGACCCAGATTCAGAGGACATAAGATGTGACAGCCTCGCCGAAAAAGGTACACATGGCTAACATAGACAAAGGTACACATGGCTAACATAGACAAAGGTACACATGGCTAAGATAGACAAAGGTACACATGGCGAACATAGACAAAGGTACACATGGCGAACATAGACAAGAATAATGGGCTAATATAAGTTATAAGAGTTAATAAGAATCCTGAGCTAATGGGCCAATCATTTTTTTCTTTTTTTTATTGATTTTTATTGAGCTCTACATTTTCCTCTGCTCCCCTCCCTGCTTCTTCCCTCCCCTTCAATCCTCTCCCCCATGCTCCCAATTTACTCAGGAGATCTTGTCTTAATGTAGACCTCTGTGTGTTTCTTTGGGACTGAATTACTGCAGGACTGGGTGGGACAGACACCTCTGTCAACACATGTAGGTAAACTCATTCATCTCATTTACTTTTAAGGACCACACTACTTTCCTTCTTTCACCAAGATGTTACAGTCCTGGGAGCTTTTAGGGGCCCCAAGAGGAAGGTGTAGCTTTTTGTTGTACTTTATCTTATCACTGTGACATTCATTTCATGTGAGGAATTTTCTTTCACCCTGTTCTTGTTTCCATTAGCTGACTTCTGGATCCAACTTTAGGAGTTGAGTTACACCCCATTTTCAGAGAAGAAACAAATGCCTAACAACCCACAAGCTTCTAGGGAGCTATTCACCAGACATTCCTGTGATTCTGGAAATCTAGGGACCTCCATGCTCCTTCTTGATTGTTCCCAGACTAAGGTCCCTGAAAAGGGACTTTGGAGTCAAAAATTCTTGAAAATCCCAGAAGCCCTGTGCAAGGTTCCTTTTCTATCACTAATGTTCCTCCCTCTCAGGGAGTCTCCTCAGTCCTTTGTCACTGCTGGAATGGTCCCAGCTGCTAACTCTCTCCAACTTAACAGCATCAGTTATGTAAGTGACAAATATGTACATCCCTTGTCTAGGCTACAGTTCTGGACAGAATGTGGTGTGGTCATTAGAGGCCAAGGAAAGAAAGAAACTGCAGTTGGAAATATCAGAACTTTAATGGTGGCTCCATGCTGTCCCAGCTTGATCCTCAGCCATGTCTTCCCTACTTCTCCTTTGATTCAGCTAGAACTTTGGTATCACCACTGACTCTCTCTCTCTCTCTCTCTCTCTCTCTCTCTCTCTCTCTCTCTCTCTCTCTCTCTCATGCTTAGCTCTCTACCCTCTGCTCTCATCTTTTTT
This sequence comes from Ondatra zibethicus, assembly GCA_004026605.1. Classification (NCBI taxonomy): domain Eukaryota; kingdom Metazoa; phylum Chordata; class Mammalia; order Rodentia; family Cricetidae; genus Ondatra; species Ondatra zibethicus. The sequence continues at coordinate 21,297 of PVIU01004262.1, forward strand.
TTATTGTGTCTTCTTCTTCAGATCCCCTTTGTCCATGCCCTTCTGCCCAATGCCATAGCTTCTCCCTTGGTCCCTGCACATGCACCTTACACCTTAGAGCTCACATAGATGCTTCTAAATGTTCTCCTGGTTTTCAGATGCAACCCCTTCGTTTGCACACGGAACACTCTCGCTGTTGTCTGTCAAAGTTCGCCATTATACTTTTGTCTTCCACACAGCGCCCGGCCCCTTTCCTGGAACTCCAAGGCTTATATTTTCATCTCTAACTTCATCTCTCTGGTGCCCTTAGAATTTCTGCCATCCCACCACTTCACTTTCTAAAAATTCTTGTTATGGGTTGGGTCTGTTCTGTTGGGCTTTGGTGATGGTTTCTTGTGACATGCTCCTCAGCACATTCTGCCTAGCTACCCCTCATGTCTCAAAACTTCTCAGTCATTGGGCTTCCCCTCTATCGCACTGTCCAGACATCTACCACCATAGCCTCCAGGGAATAAAATGGTGACAGTGTTATGTTCCCATCTAAACCAAGCCTCACACACCCTGTCCGTAAGCCCGGTTTAGCTTTCACTGAACTGTGAGTCCTATTGACTCTGTGTGGAGTAGAGTTTCTGGTCTACCAAGCAATGCTAGCTCTTTCACTGAGGCTGGAGAGGATGGTAGAACAGCTAAATAATCTCAAAAAAAAACCCTCCAATTATTGCATCAAGAAACGGAACTAGGGAGTCATGTCTGACATTACTTCTCTGTACCTTTTACCCTGTTAGCTGTGGATCAAGAGATTCTCCTAACAATAATCATCTGACCAAATCACCAAGACAGCTCTTCCAAAGAAAAACAAGGGGGCTCACTGGGAAGATATCCATGCTTCTGTAAGTCACATACTACCTATTCTCCTGCTAATAATCCTACTTAAGCTCATTGCATCACACACCAAAATGACATGAAAATAGACTGGAAACTGGTAGAGAAGAGGAAAATGCTCATCAGGATTGGGAGGAGTCAAGAGAGGATAACAGTCAAAACAGTACAATTGACATTTTTACATGTGAAAATGTCAACACAAAACTCATTATCATGCATAATTAATATATGCTAGTAAAAAGAAAATAAAGCAAAATGCTTCTTTTTCTTATCTGTTTTTAGTACAAGTCTGTTATTGAGACCTCCCACACAGACATCCAGGAGTAACCAACAGGACACAGTGACTCTTGTGTATAATATTGTTGAAATTACTTGTTTAGGTGGTGAAGGAGAGCATACTTCATGTCTAGATGTCACTCTTGTCAGTGTGCAGAGTCTTCAATGGTGTCCCTCTTCTTGGGAGTTCCTCACACTGCATTCCACTTGAAGGTGTCCCACCATGGTCTGCCTTAACTATGTTCATTCCCCAGAACCTCTCCATCGCGAAAGACACCATATTTTATGGTGTTGTTTTGTTCTAAAACATCAAAATATAGTATAAGGAGGTCTTCTTAAGTTCTAGGAATTTGGACAAGGTGTAGGGTGAAATGGGCTGAAGAAAAACATCCTCACCCTGACTTGATCCTAGGATCAGGACTTGAAATTGCACCAATCCCTGAACTTGCCCCAGAGTCACACCACAGAATTTCATCAATCCCAAGCCACTCTGGAAAGCTCTGCTCCCCACCCCCAAGAAATGCTATATAAGGTCTGTACCCTGTTCAGTTTGCTGCCATTTCCCACCCAAGGCAACCACTCTCTTGGATTCTTCCTTCCCAATAAGTCTCTTGAGTGATGTTTGTTGTGCAGTGTGACAGAGCAGAGCTGTAACATTTTTCCTGGGGAAACTTTCCCCTAGTGGTGCAGAGTTGTAACCTTTTGCCAGATTTGAACAGAACTGTAACACTTCTCCAGAGCAGAGTGGAGCAGAACTGTAACAACTTCTCTGAGGAAACCCTCTCCTGCCAAAGCAGAGTTGTTATACTTGCATTGTGGAAGCCTTTCTCTGGAGCAGGGAGTGTAAGCTTCAACACTTACTATGACTGTGCTATTCCTTGACTCCCTACTGCCAGGATACCTTTCCATTGGAGCGGCAATGCTGACACTGGGTGCTGCTGGGGGTGTGAGGGCTACTAACTCTTGTGTTGTGTTTTTCTGGAGTCTGCCTTATTTCACACATAGCCCAGGAGTTCAGCAAATGCAGACTTCCTTCCAGCAGGACCTTGGTGGTGTTCTTGTTTCCTTCCCCCATTTATACAAAACAGAAGAGCTGGTGGGGAAGAAGGTAATCTTCTCAACTCTTTGTTCCAACTGGAAGCACAATGTTAACATCGAAGCCCCACCCTTTTGAGTATAGACCAACAAAGGTGGTCCATTCAGCCTGCTCTGGTGTCCATTCAGATCCAGATCTGCCCCTGGGACTCCATCCTGATTTTCAGTATATGAAAACAGAAATTACTAAGAAGAAGAGAGAGTATCAGGTTTTCCTTACTGTCTCAAGGTAGAAAATTTATCAGCTGTCTTAGTCCCACCCTTTTCTCCTCTAGAGCCAGCATCGTTATCTTATTTATTTCTCTACCCCAGACTGGACAGCATCCCTCAAAGCTTCTGACCTGGTTCTTCCTGCTTAGCATACTTGAAGATCTAATCATCCATAAACGATGTTGTTGGTTGACCTAATTTTGACATCTATGCAACCTTCTCTATGCATGGTCAAATGAGCTCTCAAGATCAAGAGCATGTGGTTCTTCACAATCTTCTGATATTGGTATGGACTCAATACATATGAGGGCACACTGGGAGTTATGCTCCCCTAAGAATCAGGCTGTGACAACCTCCTCTTCTTTGCTTATTATTGGAACCAGAACCTTCATTATTCAGTTAGCAATTGTTTTGGGATGGTCAGGCTTGTCCTTACCTGGACTCTTACATTCTGGGATGCACTTGGCAATGACATTATAAGTATGGAAAACAGAGGACCATTAATGTAGAGAGATTAACTTCTCTTTATAAATTGATTTTTATTGGGCTCTACATTTTTTTCTGCTCCCTTCCCTGCCTCTTCCCTCCTCTTCAACCCTCCCCCAAGCTCCCCATGCTCCCAATTTACTCAGGAGATCATGTCTTTATCTACTTCCCAAGTAGATTAGATCTATGTAAGTTTCTCTTAGTGTCCTCATTGTTGTCTAAATTCTCTGGGATTGTGATTTGTAGGCTGGTTTTCTTTGCCTTATGTTTAAAAACCACCTATGAGTGAGTACATGTGATAATTGTCTTTCTGTGTCCTGGAGAAGGTGTGGGATAAAGGAAACACTTCTGTATTGATGGTGGGAATGCAAGCTGGTACAGCCCATTTGGATGTCAGTGTGGCGATTTCTCAGAAAATTAGGAAACAACCTTCCTCAAGACCCAGTAATACCACTTTTGGGTATATATCCAAAGGATGCTCAATTGTGCCACAAGGACATGTGCTCAGCTATGTTCATAGCAGCTTTGTTTGTCATAGCCAGAACCTGGAAACAACCTCAATGCCCCTTGACCGAAGAATAGATAAAGAAAATGTGGTACATTTATAAAATGGAGTACTACACAGAAGAAAAAAATAACAACATCTTGAATTTTGCAGGAAAATGAATGGAGCTAGAAAACATTATTTTGAGTGAGGTAACCCAGACACAGAAAGACAATTATCATGAGATTAGCTAGCATCTTGTCCTAAAACCTCACAGTGAGTTGAGTGTAAGCAAAACAAACTGGGGAGGATCTGGGCCCCAAACTCGCTCCTGGCTACTGAGGGGTGAAACTTATACTGGCAGGTATAGAATGAGAGTGTAGAAGGAGCAAGGCATGCTGGGAACTTCAGTAGGGCAATGTCAGAGAGGAGATGCCGCTGCTCTTTGACCTGCTCTACTATAACATCATCCCCAGTCACCAGGAGGCGCTGTGCCATGTGCTATTAGCAGCTCAGCTACTCCAATCATTACAACAGCCCTTGGGTGTGGAAAGAAATACTGGACGCAGGAACTTGAATTCAGGGCTTTTGAAACCCCCAGACGAGAGCTTTTGATTTCTCTATGTTTTTCTCCGCTGAACCCTCAGGTTGGCATTTAATAAGCTTGGTGCTTATTACAACCGCCCTCTCCCCTCTCTTATAAGAGCTACAAATATCAATTCTTGTAATAGAGAGAAATATCTGCTTTCCCTCTATTAATAGCATCACTAACCATTTATTGATTTTCAGAGAGGAAATTAGAGAAAAAAGATATTACAAATTATTGTTATTAAGTCTCATTGGAGAGTTGATGCATACACACCTGTGGAGTGGGGGTGCCCGGAACCATGAGTCATGCAGAGTACAGGCCATCATGGCATTTGCAACCAAAAGGTCACAAGTGACAGGCACACCAAATTCAGACTCATGTTTTAAGCCTTTAGGCAACCTTTTATTTCTTGTATACCCAACTGGAGCAGCATGATTCAGAAAAAGGGGAAGGACTTAAATTCCTGAACTGTGACCAACTAAATGTGTAACTTGGGGGACTCTTGCTTAACCCCGGGACTCTCAATGTTATTCAGCCATACTATTTGGATAACAATATCAACCTCACTGGGCTTCCTTGAAGACAGATTATCAGGCAACGCACAGTCCTACCTGGGACCCAGTGGAAGCGATCAATATCTATTGGCTTGGGTTTATCTTACTCAATTTCTCTCCATTCGTTAGAAGTAGAGTGCTTGCTTTCTATTGAGAAGCCGGAAACTCATGGAATCCCCCCTCCAGCCTCGAATGCATGTTACACACTCTGGAAAATATTCCTTCCTAAAGCCCCCTTTTCATTATTTATTTAAGAAGTGGAGAGAAATGCTTACCATCACCCAGATGACCCCGAGTCTTCCTTTGGGGGAGGCTTTGGGAGATTAAGCATAGATAACTCGGCAGGTCCAGGGTTAGAAGTGGAAGGTAAAAATCTCAGTCAAGATGTTGTAAAGGCTGTGATAGAAAAATCAGTTAATACGTCTTTGACGTGAAGCTAATTGAACTTGGGAATTTCGGAGGCCAAGCAGCAGGTCAAGGGGAGTGTAAGGGAAGAGAAAAGTCTGAAAACCTGCCAGGTGTGACATGCAAACTTCCCCTTGAAAACACAATCCACTTGGATGACTTCCAATATTCAGTGCAGCACAAATAAGTACAATAAGCACCAGGTTTGTTGAGAATGTGAAATCCTCAGATCCTAGCACTTACTGTTACTGTTAATAATATTAGTAGTGGTATTATTACCTTTAACCTCTGTCATGTCGTTAGGTTGGGCTCATGTTATTATTGGGGAGTGGCCAAATTAAGGGGGTGATAGGTAGTACTATAAGAAATAATTCTGCATGAACAACTTGATTAAGCATCTAGGATAGAAGAATGACAGTAAAAAAAATATTCCAGTAGAAGCAAGAACTGAGGGTCTAAACCCTCAGTTTAGGGGAAAGTCAAAATCTTCTTACTGCTCAACCACTGGAAGGGAGCTTGGGTCTCTTGTCCTTTCATCTATAATGGTTCAAGCTACTTTTTTCTTGTTACTCACAAAGTAGGATGATGGGGGACTGAAATAGGCTCACATATGAATCATAAGAGCTTCCAAAGTGTTCACCTGAAGGGCTGGTGGTGATTATATGTTTCTGAAGCCTTGGCCCCCAGCGGTCTGACTCTGTGCTTCTGTGCTGTCTTCCCACCTTGGGTAGTCACTCCTGCTGAGCTCCGCACAGCTCCCCAGTCCCACACAGAGACCCAGTGCCCAAGTACTCTACCACCACCCCTGGAAAGGGCGTTCTTGAGACTCAGCCCGGCCCAGCCTCAGCTCCGGCTCTGCTTTCCTATGTCCCCAATCCAAGACCAAGTCTCTCTCTCAAGCTTTCCAAGATCTCAGAGTCTGTGTCCTCTCCTTCTCAACAGGGTGAGTGATGCTCCTCATTTACTGCATATTGTCTATGCACAAGTGAATTTGAGGGCTCCATCTTCCTTACATTGAGTCCTGGTTGTCTGGTAGTAGGAAACTGCTGTTCCTATAAAGGCACCTTTGACATGACCTTAGACATAAATGGTAAAGTTTTCTTGTAAAGGATCATGTGTTAAATCTTGAGGCTTCCAGTGTCGCATCCAGTCCATGTAGCAGTATTTGCTCTGAGCCTGTAAAAGTTCCCACAGAGAGTACAAAACACAACAAGAGATCTATGTTCCTTTTTTTTTAATTGAAAATGGATTTTCCCATACAATATGTTCTGTATAGTTTACCCTCCCCTTAATCCTCACAGTTCTTCCCCTCCCCTCCTCTCCCATCCAGATCCACACTCCTCCTGACAAGCAAACATCTAAGGAATGATAATAAAATAAAATAAGATAAATCAAAAACAGACCAATTGGAAGATTAAAAAAACCCAAACAAGAAAAAGAACCAAAGAAAAAGCACAATGTATATATAGATGCTGAGACACATAGGATTGCCTACTCAGGAATTTCATTAAAAAACAAAGCCAGAAGCCATAATTTATATGCACAGGACCTATAATGTAGAAAATAAAAACAAACAAAAAACAGCAGTAAAAAATAAACAAAATAAAACTAGTAAACAACCAAACCAACCAACCAAACAAAAATGCCCTGACTTAACATCATGAGACAAAAGACCTCCAAAGATATGGAGGTTTTTCGTGCTAGCCATCTCCTGCTAGGCGTGGGTTGTGCCCTTAAGAGTGGTTTGGTTCTCCACTGAGATTCCATTGAAGAAAACTAAGTTTTCTTTTGCAAGTGGCTATCAATTGGAGACAGCTTCTGGTGTGTGTCCACTTCTTTCAGTTGTGGGGCCTAGAGCCAGGTGATAACTTGCCCAATGGTCTGCTGCAGTAGGAAGCTGGCCAATTCATTTTAGAACCTGACTTGACCCAAAGGTGGAAATGTTTCCTCTCTTCCATCAGAACCTTATTCTCATCCTAACCTTTGATTTTGTTTTATTGCATTCCCCTAAAAAACTTATCAAATAAGAAAAAGATATGTCTATTAGGAAAAGTATTATCAAAAAAAGTAAAAACAAAAAGAGTGTTTCTGAGATTGTGGAGGAACTGGAACCCTGTGTGTTGTTGGTGAAATGATGCCGGTGCCATGGAAACAGTATAGTGGCTCCTGGGGGGACAATTACCACATGATCCAGAAATTATACTTTTTGGGGGGTTTCAAGATAGTGTTTCTCAGTAGCTATGGATCCAGTTCTAGAACTTGCTCTGTAGACCAAGCTGGTCTCAAACTCAGAGATCCGCCTTCCTCTGCCTCCCAAATGCTGGGATTAAAGGCGTGTGCCACCACTGCCTGGGCAGAAATTCCACTTTCAAGTATGTCTCTGAAACAACCGAAAGCAGAGTGTGTTGTCCCTTCTGTCATGACTGTCACCGAATTCCTGGCAACAGCAACTTAAAGGGACGAAAGGTTTATTTTGGCCCATGATTTCAGTTCATCATAGCAGAGATGGCATAGCAGTGTCCATGAGAGTGGAAGATGATTGTTCCCCACATTCTGATGAATCAGGAATCAGAATCAGAGTCAGGCTGGGTGATGAAACCCCCACTCCCCAGAGCCTCCACTGGCTTTGCTTACATTCTCTACCTAAGCATGATGTTCCAGTTTCTGCAACCTCTCAAAACAGTATTACCAGCTAGGGATGAAGTGGGAGCAGAAATTTATACTCAAAGCACAGCAGGGGGCTCAAAGAAACATAAGCATATCCGTGTTTATCCCCGCAACATGCTTAATAGGTAACGGATGCAAGCATCCGAGCATCTATTTCCCAATGGATGACCAGGTACCATGGGATATTAATTGTTCTAAGGAAGGAAGAGAGAATACAAGGGGAAAAGGAAGAGAAGCCTGCCAGCATGATGATGTATTGATGGAACAGAAAGACATTGCAATAAATAAAATACAGTAGCTCTGCAAAGAGTGACTCCAGGGTTCCTTGTTTTTATAGGGTACCCAGTGTTATCAAAATATGATCATAGAAAGGAAGTAGAATGGTGCTGACCAAAGGACCATGTCAAGGGAAAGAAGCTTCAGGTTTCAGGGAAGAAAAATGTTCTATACAATAGTTGAACAATCAAAATATACTTAGCATATTAGCTGTGTCATGAAAGAAGCTTGTATAGTAAGTTTTAATGTTATAGGTATCTAATAATTAAAACATTAAAGTTGATTGGTTTAACTTTTTCATTAAAAAATTGTACTTTGATTTAGCTCCTTTATCCCTGCTTTATACAAGTTCCCTTTGCTACTATGGACACAGACAACTTGGAGATGCAAAGAGGACAGAGAGGCCCTGAGATGGTTTCCCCCCAAACGCAGAGCCCACCTCCACCCCACCACCCACCACCCACCACACACACACACACACACACACACACACACACCATCAGTCTCACCATTGGGAGACAGAGTGTCATTTCAATCTGGTTCAATATAGTAAATGCTCCACTCTGTGGGAGGTGATCCTCCAGGAGCTTGGTCAAAGTGTCATTTGGGCACCTGTCATGTCCTATAGCCCTGTGCTGGGGTTGCTTGAGTGCCCTCTCCTGCTTAAGTTATTTATATAGGTGGTTGAAAACGCTTCGCTTGTACAAACTAGAAACTATTAGATTAGCCAGCGGAGACAGCCAGAGGCAATCATTTAACAAAGTGAGTGGGATTCAAAGTAGGCATGGAAAGCAAATATTATTTCATGGGAGTCGATTAGAAGCGCTCTGCAGATGAGCGGTAACTGCTTTGTTAACTTAGCTGGGGGAGGTAAGCAGGGCAGGGGTGGCACCAGCTGGGTTGGAAGGTGAGCAGCCTGGAACAAAATGGTAATTCAGGGCTGGGTGGATGCATCGGGCAGCCCTCCACACACACTCCCCCCTTCTCCTTATTTAAAGTACATGGTGGAGCTTAGCAGCTGAGAAGCCTTGGTTTGCTCTAAAATTTCTCATTTTAATTCAGGCAAACACTCTATAAATCCAATGTATCGGAAAGCAAATATTGAGGCTGAGTAAGAAGGTCCATTAGGTGGAGTGCTTAGCTCTAGCCTGAGTGTGTGGGAGGGTTAGGTGGTGAGGCCTGGAAAGAAGCTGAGCTGGAATGGGAATGGGGAATGCGGGAGCCAAAGAGAGATGAAGGCAGGTGGGGGCTGCAAGAGGGGCTGGGCCGGAAATGGAGGGGAGGGAAGGAGAGGACTGGGGACTCAGAAGAGTAGGTCCATTTGGAGGAAGAAAACCCTTGGAGTTTTTCGTATAAAGAGAACCAGCAAGGCTGCTTTCTGTGAAGGCTCAGGCTTCACAGAGGCTGGCTAGGTGTCACAGACAGGGAGAGCAACAGAGTGGGCCTTTGAATGACAGCTTATTTGCAGTGTTTTACAGCGGGGATGCTGTAAATTTTGTTTTGTAAAATAAGTCAAACTGGATGAGGAATCACTGAACATCAGCTAGCGTTCTCGGATTACGGAGACTAAGGGAATGGTACCCAGGGGCTGGTGCATGTGATTGTTATCAGGGGGCTCAGTGCAAGGAGGAGGGCCTACTGCATCCTGGGAAGGCATAGATGGAGGTGAGGGCATGGGCTCTATAATGATGGAAATATGAATTAAAATCCCATTATAAACATGACCTAGATTACCAAGGAGGAGTTGTTTGCCCTCTGTGAGGCTTGGTTCGTCTATCTGTAGATTGGAGGTACATGGTAGGACATAACTATCTTAACTTTTTCTCCTGTGAAGACAGGATATGAGATTTGGGCATTTTCAACCCCATGCTTGATACAAATGCAGAGTCAGGTTAAAATTAGCTATTTAAAAGTGATGTTACTGTGAGATTAATTCTCAAAAACAGATGTGTCTGAAACAAATCCCGATGTTGTCTACATAGTGAGTGGGCTGGGTGTGACCTTCCTGGTTTTTCTTCTCTGGTCATGGGTCTTGGGGAGCTTTGACTTTGAATTCATCCTGGATACTTGGTATTCTTGCTTTACAAGAATTTTGCAGAAAGAGAAGTAGCCAGGGATAATGAGCTATCCCTGGAGTCTCCTTCGGATCGTATTAATGTCAGCAATTTTCCCTTTCAGTAAAGTTAAAGATGAGTTTAGGCAATCCTCTCCATGCTGCTTTCCAACGTGAAAGCTTCAAGAAGAGACAGTAGGAGTCGCTTAAGTCACTCATGCTGTGGAGTGAGAACTGCAGTTCTTTGGGGGAGGTCCCCCCATCTAGCCCAGTGGCTCTCAACCTTTCAAACGTTATTATCCTTTAACCCAGTTCCTCCTCTTGTCACAAGTCCCAGCCATAAAATTATTTTTGCTGCTCTTTCATAACTATAACTTTTCGTTGCTAGGAATCACAACATAAATACTTGTGTTTTCTGATGGTCTTAGGTGATCCCCGTGAAAGGGTCGTTCCCAAGGGTTGCGACTCACAGGTTGGCAACCACCAATTTAGCCTCTTTCACCTGCTGGACTCTGACCTCGCTCTATATTTAACATGTCTTTATTTCCCTTTGTTTTGCTGAGACAACGTCCTGTCTGTCCTGGAACTTGCTCTGTACACCAGGCTGGCCTCGAACTCATAGAGATCTGCTTGCCTCTGCCTCCTAAGTGCTGGGGTTAAAGGTGTGCACCAATAAACATAATTTCTTATCAGTACCACACAGAAGAAGCAGAGTCCAGTCAAACATCAGGCTTCAGTTAGCATTTATACACGGGCCACGTTGTAGGGCTGAGTTGAGAGTGAACTTACCGAATCTGAACCCAGGCTTGTTGGTGATCACCAATTGGTGAACCTGAGGATTGTCACGTGCCACTCAGTTTCCATACTAGGGTCCAAAACAGAGGCAAACCTGAAAATCCTTGATTCTCAGGTTCTCTGCTTAAAGATTTGATTAATAGGAAAAGGTGATCACTAATCTTCAGGGATGGGTGAAGACTTGATATTTGCTCCAAGTTGTCCTGACTGATGGCATCACGTGCTGCTTTGGATTCTTGATTGAGGATGTAAGCAGTTTTCAGTATTAGTTTAGTTTATCTAAGTGACCCTGCTGGTGGGAACATTGGATAATCAGTGTTTTATGTATTGTCTTATGAGGTACACTATGGAGTTTCCAGTATTCATAAATTCTCAGAAGAACTTTTATCAAAGAATATTTAAGGGGATAAATACTTGCTTGGAGGCCGCCTTGACAAAGCCAGCACCAAAATGTTTATTTTTGTTGTACTGTCCTGGTTTTAAGCAGGTTGGGGAAGGGCATAGCTTAAAAACAAGAGCAAAAACATTCCCATGGTTGAACTTGGATAAACAGATTTTTTTTTCAGAAATAATGCTTGAGAAATAGAGAACAACCAAGGGATATGGGAGTCACCTCTCTTCAGCAAATAAGAACCCTAAGTTTTATTTCTAGATAATATTACAGGAAGTAATTTTAGATGGAGGGAGTCTTTTAGGTTAAGTCTGATATATAGAGGATTAATATGAAAAAGGGTCTGGATAATTTCTGGTGTATGAATTATTCTTCATTCTTTCCCCTCCTGTTCTCAGAGCTCACAGCTTTGGCACCTGTGTCTTCAAAGATTATTTTCAGAATACTATTTTACCTTATTTCTTCTGTGTGCGCATGTGTGTGTGGGTAAGCATGTGCTTGTGAGACAAGAGGTCAACCTCAACTTTTGGGGTCATTTCTCAAGAGCCACCTACTATTTGTTTGTTCGTTTGTTTGAGACAGGGTCTCTTGTTGGTTTGTAGCTTGCTGCTAGAGTCTTCCAGTCTCTACTTTCCCAGCGTTGGGGTTACAGGCATGCCTTTCAATACGGGTTTGTTGGACCCAACTGAAGTCCTTTGCACCTACATGGCAAACACCTCACTGAGGTATCTGTCCAGTTCCTTTTACATTGTTTCTTCTTTGGTATAATATCCTCTAAAGTGTATTCCTGTTCTTGCTTGCGCTATAAAAAGGTTTTAGAGCCAGATAAAATACCAAGCATTTCTTCCCAGCCCCCATCTAGCCTCACACACTGGCCTCAACCACCTGAAACACAAAGATGACCTTGTCATTAGTGTCTCGCCTCCTTGGTGAGTTTTCACGACCCACACAGTAATGTCCAAACACCCAGCACAGCAGCTATGGCCCTTCAAAGCCTAGAGCACCTGCAAACCTCCAACCTTGTCTCTGACAGTTAGCGACTCACCTCCAGAATCATATGGCTCCCCTCCATGGTACTAGCTGATCGAACATGATGCTACTCCAATGTTATTGTTACTTTTCTCCCATATTTGTTTCTTTCTTCCCTTTCATTTTTTTCTCTAGGAATATCTTTTCCCATTCCTGCTCACACAACCTCTAAGATGTCAAGCTTCCATGTTTTCCATCTTAAACCCAGGGTGTCTTCTTGAGATACTATGAGTAGATATTCTTTCTACTCCATATCTCTTTAACTGTCTGATTAATATATCTGAATTTCCTTGTAGACTGAGCTCACCGAAGCCAGATACTGTGCCTTATGTTTTTAATCACGAACACCTAGGACAGAGCCAAGCAATTAGCAGATATACACCATATGTTTATTTCACACATAAATTAATGAATATTACTGAATAATTTATCCAAGGCCAAAGGAAGAAATTGCACCTTACCCTTGTCTCCTTATTTAAAGTTGTGTTATTTTTATTATACCTTATTCTCCTGTTTAAATATCAATCTCGGCCTTGCTTTTTCCTTTAGAGTTTGAGTGTGTGTTTACATTTCCTCCAGTCACTACTGAATATGAAATAAAGTCAACTTCAGAAACACAGTCATATATTAACATACAATGGAGGAAGACTGCCTAAAAGAGGAAGAGGGAAACAATGGAGTTTAAGGCAATAAAACTGTCTCAAGACAGGTTGCAAAGACATAATAGGAAATGAATAAAGTGGTAAGTGTGACTATCAATATAAACACTAATTACACCTAGATAGTACTCATAAGACAAGATCTAATTATGTTTAAATAATAAACCGGAGAAGCTTCTAAACTGATGGGTAATGGATAAACTGTGAGCTCCAAGATTATTTTATAACTTATAAGGCTTACTATACATGATACCTTTGCTATTAACAAAATTAAATCTATTTATGCATCTACTTTTATTTTAAGTGGAGAGTTCAGTTGGCAGAGTGCTTGTCTAGTTTGCACACTGAGTCCCTGCTTAGATCCTCGGGTTGCAGAAACTGGATTTGATTGGTAGAACGTTGTCATCCCAGTCCTCGGGAGTGGGAGTTTGAAATTTTTGAAATTTGTGGTCATCCTTGGCTACAAATTGAATTTGAAGCCAGCTTGGGTCATTTGAAGAAGAGAGGGGAAGCATACAAAATTCATAAATTGAAAAAGATCAGAAAACAGGAAAAGATAAAGTTATTCCTTTATCTATATAACTTAGTCATTATAAAACTGATGAAAAATATCCAGATAGGGGCTTTGGGGCTTTGAGGCTAGCTCAGGCGGCTCAGTCCTTGCTGAACAAACTTGAGGATGTGACCTCCATCCTAGGTGTGGTGGTGCATGTGAGGGAAGAAGAGGTGGATCCCAGGGCCTAGCTGGCCAGTGGAGTGGCCTGGTTTACAAAAGCCAGGCCAATGAGAGATTCTTTCTCATTGAACAGTGTGAATGGTGCCTGAGAAGGAAATTGCTGGAGAGAAAAATCTGTCAATTATGTTCTCGCTTTTAGAAGTAATAGCACAACTTCATTTTAGGTTAGTTTTGTATGGGAAAAGATTCACAAAGAATAAAGAGACAGGGTGCCTGGAGAGTGCCACCATCAGGGAAGTGTTTGTCTTATAAGCATCAGGACCTGAGTTTGATCTGACCTACAGAGAGATATTGGGTATGGTGGTATGCGCTTGTAATCCCAGTGCTGGGGAGGTGGAGATGGTGAATCCTGTCAATCCAGCCTACTTAGTGAGGTTCAGGCCAATGACAGTCACTGTCTAAAAATGGCCTAAAATGGGGTTACAGTTACATAGTGCTTTACTTCAATACAAGTATGTGAGCTATTGCTACATGTGAGAAAGGATGAATCATTTCTATTAGTTCAAAATCAGTAAAATTAATATAATTATATATGTAAAATGTATATTTGTACAATAAAGCTATACAAAAGCCATATACAGATATGTCTATCTCTCTATATATGTACTCACATATGCATACACATGATATACTTGTTTGTGTTTATCTGTGTCTACCCATGGGATAGTATACACACAAATATATATCATATATGTGCATGCTCATAGATGACATCAAGAGACAATTAAACACAAAACTCAAAATAGCTGTTAATTGATGGTTGAGCGTAATAGTTGGTGTACAATGTGGAGAATTTTTTTCATAAATCCATGTCAATAGCAATATTTTAGTTCTTCATTTAGGTCAACAAATTAATCAGCACTTATTACTATTATTTTGCAAACACTTTATAAAAGTATATCATATACCATAATGAAATATAGCAAAAGTAAGAAAGTTAAAACTTAGAAACAAAGAGGATGGGCTGTAAGCATGGTGAGCCCTGGTACATGAAGGAGCCATATTACCCATGGCATGACAAAGATGGTTCATGTATCTTTTAGGAGGAATTTTGGATCTGAGTGATTGCAGAGGGGTTAAGTACTGTGCTCACTGTGCTCAATTAGTTATGTCTGCACAGGCATGGAAATGACAGCTACAGAATATGTGTGGCAGATAGATTAGGTCTATATTAAGTGATACATTGTGACAGAATAAAGCTTTGCCCTATGGAGGGCATGAGGGGCCTGAACACATTTAAGGCACAGAAAGAGTTGTGATTCTCTAGTTTTCTAAGGAAAGATCTGAATAGCACATTGACACTGTCTTGTCTGTCTGCTATGTATAGGAGTCACAAATTACTCAGAAGTAAATCCTAGCAGTGGAAATGGAACTCATGACCATGAACTTATCCTCCTGTGGGTCATCCCTTCTCAAGCGTGGGGCTCCTGGATTCCTCAGGTTCAAATTAGTCTGTCAATTCCACCACCCCCCTTTCAGGGGAATGAAAAAGAAAAGAGGCCTTGAATGGGGAGAAGGAAGACAGATGAGAAGGAGGAGATTAGAAAGGCAGATACTGTAAGAGACAGGGCGGAGAGATTTTGAAATAAAAAACAGAACTGGGAGAAGGGGACGGAGAGTGCGCAGAGGAGTTATTGATTGGATCCCTTTGGGTGGCATATATCTGCCCTTGATTAGGTGTGAAAAGTTGACAGGCAGGAATTGCTTACACTAATTAACCTCTGGGAGATGCTTTGAAATCCTGGGATGAAAGCAGAAGTCTGTGTACAACACCCAACAGTAGCAACGGATTCTCTGCTGTGCAGGAACTCTTCATCCCCCGGCCCTTGGCCAGTGGAGCTAAGGGTGCAGGCAGTGAAGGGGGACTCGGTGCATCAGTCAGGTGAGTTTTGCTGATGACCCAGTCTGTTGAGATCTGCTCTTTGTTGTGGCTTGACTATTTTACTTCTAGCTGCCATTGTTTCCCCCTTTTCTAATCCTCCCCTATTCCTGTGAGAAGACAGTTCTAATGGGAAACCAAGTCTGAAAACAGCCTGGCATACTGCTGTGGTGAGTGACGGGTCCCAGTCTCCAGCCAGAAAATGGCCTGCTGATCTTCATTTCCGGAACGCTTTTCCAACCAGCAGCTAGCTGCTCAAATCTTATACAGTCCAGAGAGAGGGTGAATAGTCTGTTTCTCCACACGTAATTGACTAGGGGTCGCCAAGGTTCAGTCAGGACTTTACAGCCTTGCTATGGTTTCATATAAATGCAAATATTTTCAAAACTGTCTAGAGTGCCCATCATTTCAGGGTTCCCCTTTCGGCTTTGGAACATACCGATCTGAAAACAAGGAAGCTGGGAATGGAAGCCGGGCAAGTTACTGTGTGTACATCAACATTCTTGGTGGGGAGGGAAGCTACAGCCGCCGGTAAGAAGGGTGCGATGTGGATGTAGACAACAGGACAGATGATGAAAGGGCTCCTTTCCTGTGAGGTCATGAATCCAAGTGAGAGAAGCTCCGGGAGAGAAGAGATGGGCTGAGGAGCAGTTTCAGATGGCGGGAGCTTTGCTCAGAACTGGTATTAAATGCTCCCATCTTCATGACTCTGCCTACAAAGGAGGAAAATGCACATTGCTGTCCAGTATCAGCTAGACAGTCAGAAAGCCAGGCGGTGGTGGCGCACACCTTTAATCCCAGCACTCAGGAGGCAGAGGCAGGCAGATCTCCGAGTCTGTGGCTAGCCTGGGCTACAGAACAAGTTCCAGGACATCAAAGACTACATGGAGAAACCCTGTCTTGAAAACTAAAACCAAAATAAAACAAAATGAAAACAAACAACAACAAGTTCATGCAGAAATTACAACAGTTGTAAACTGAAACATTTACAGGCCAGGAGAACTGTTGACTCAGCTGGGGAGATTTGAAGGACAAGAGTTAAAAAATAAAAATAAAAGAAAACATCGCTGCAAAATACAAAGGAAAAACCTGCTACTACCCAGAAAAGGTAAATCTTTCCTGCCCCACAATGGTGCTCTTCTACAAATAGTCTGACAGAGGAGAGAGAGTCAATCACTGTCCTGGTATAGATTATGAAAGAACTTTGTACATTGGCACTGTCAAATTAGCGACAGAAGCTCTGGAGATTTCTGGTGCCTGAGTACCCCCTGGAAAGGGGGTTAAATGCACAGGTGCCAAAAAGCATCATGAACTGCAGCCTGAGTGCATCAGCCTTGGAGTCCAAGGGATGGACATTTGTAACAAGGCTCCTTAAGAGAGGTAGGCACACAGTGTCATCCCTGGGAACACGTCAGTTTTGAGAATGACATCTTTTGTTGCTCTGCATGATTTTTGGAGTTACTGAGATCATAGTGCTTAAGCAGAGGGAATTAGTAGAAAGATGGTGTCTCTGATGAACCCCCCAGTTCATGGCTGGAAACTCAGATTCTCTAGAGATCTGACGTCATTGGAGGCTAACTGAACTCTTCTCGATCCATCTCCACAATGTTCATCAGATAATTTATTGTTTGTAATAGTCTGACAAGGGCTAAAGAGACAGCTGTTAAAGGCTAGACTCACAACCAAAAATATAATAGTCTGACAAGAGATGCCTAAAGACAAAAAATGGGGCTAGGATATTTCTTGGTAAGAAAGTACCTTCCACATAAGCTTGAGGACTCAAGTTTACATCCACAGAAATGCACATAAAAAAGCCATGCACGGTGGCTCTTGTCTATAATCTCAGTCTTGGAAGGGATCCCTGAAGCTCATTGGCTAGCCAGCCTAGCTGAACCATGACTTTAGGTTCTATGAGAGAGCCTTTCCAAAAAATAAAGATAGAGAACTAATAAAAAGAGACAATAGGCACCTACTCTGGCCTTGACATGTATGTACACACATACACATATGCCGGTATGCCCACGTGCACATACCACACACATACACAACATCACACACACATACACAGGAGATAATTTTAAAAGATAAAGAAGAAGGTTATATCCATGACCTGCTACACTACCTTTTTCCTCTTGGGACTGGAAATGGCTCAGCAACTCTTCCAGAGGACCAGGGTGCTGTAACTCTACCTCCAGGGGATCCACTAGCTTCCTCTGACCTCTTGGAAATTGTTCACATGTGGAAAAAATTTTCACACACACACATGCACACACATGAAGAAAAATTAAAAGAAAAATAAATCTTAAAAAGTTATTTCCTGTTATCTTCACAAGAATATTTGATCTCTCTGTATGTCACTGGTATAGGAGGGTCCTTCTTTATTTGGCTTGCTTTTATTGGTTAATAAAGAAACTGCCTTGGCCTTTTGATAGAGCAGCCCTTAGGTGGGCAGAGTAGACAGAACAGAATGCTGTGAGAGGGAAGGCAGTGTGGCAGACGCCATGCTTCTCCAGCACAAGATGGACACTGGTTAGACTCATGCTGGTAAGCCACAACTCAAGTGGCAATACACATTAATGGAGATGGGCTAAAATAATATGTGAGAGTTAGCCAATAAGGGGCTGGAGATAATGGGCCAGGCAGTATTTAAATGAATACAGTTTCCGTGTAATTATTTCGGGTATGAGCTAGCCAGGCACCGGGCGGGAGCCGGGTGTCCACTGGGACCAAAAGTAGGCCCGCGCGTCTCTTGCAACATGTCACTGCCTTTTTTTTATGAAAGCAATTTTAAGGCTAACTTCATGAGTTTGTATTCTCATGTCTTTGAAGAGGTATGTCCAGGGTGTGATTTTAAGTTGATTTGAAGTCAAGAGCTACAATTACCCTATAATAACTCCTTAACAGTCAGTGATGCTTCAGTGAATACCAAACACACACACACACACACTTGTCTGAATACTCTTCATTTAGGAGAAAAAAAAGATGGGAAACAATTTTGGTTGAGCCTTTCTCTGAAGCTCTCCAAACACCCACGAGTGAACTTCAGTTGGTACGGGGAGGGGCTGGTTAGCAAAGATAAACATGTATCTTCTTAACACGCCACATCATTTCATGTCACACTCTGCTAATACGGCGCTGCTCTTCTGGGAATGAAAGATTTACAAAAATGAATGCATAATTTAAAAATTGAATTTACGGTAACATGGAGCATTTCTTACCTTCCCAGAGTGCTTTTTATACAGCCTCTCATTTAGAGTGTCCGCTAAGAAGACTCAGATAATTCAGTTTGCCAATGCGAAAGCAAGGGGGTTACTTTGTAAATATTTAAATATGCCCAAGTTTCTGAAAAAGAAAAAAAAACGATCTACTTATCCTTCGGCTTCTAATTCTGTCACTAGGAGGACGTAGCACAGACCCTGTCATTCCCATGAGTTATCTCATTTATTTTTACAACCAACTAGGTGACACACATACCATTCTCTGACTCTCAGGTCACCGCCACTGCGAGGTGTCAAACTTTAATTAGATCTAACTTAGAGCTTCTAGGAAAAAGAGCCTCACTAAGTAGTAGGTGACCCTAGTTACTCTCTATTAGCTTCTACACGGAACTCACAAGCACACTTAAGACAGAGTAATCAAGCAAGAGGTGGAAAAAGAAGAAATATCAAAATATGTTTAAATTTAGGCTCTTATAATGTGTTTACTTTTACTGAGTTGATGAATATGTTATATAAAATTTATTGTCAATGGAATAAAAATGCGTTCCTTGTATGTTCCGGGACAAGTGATAATGGCTCAGAGAGGTTAATCAAGTTACCATTACACACACAGAAAAAAATGTAAATTTTGAGTCTGAATCTTTAAACTTATTAGTGATTTGGGGTACATTCTCCTGAATAAAAACTGCTTTTGTCAACGGGGTTTAGTATGAAGGTTCTATATCAAATTAAATTGGAGTCTGAGCAAACTTTGTCTTTGGGAGACACTTTCCAATTCTGTGGAGTGGTCATGTGATGGAAGGAAGGTCCTTATTCCACCCGCCTGACACAAAGGCAAGGGAGAATTCCTAGGAGACTAGAGAATAAAACAAGAGCCTTCTGTAGGCAGAAAGAATAAAGGGAAAGAGGACAGGCGCTCAACATGCTGGGCTGGCTGAAAGCAACATGGGTTAATTAACTCATTTTCTTGGAGGTTGAAAGTCTGGCAGAAGCCACTGGGCTGAAATCCTGTTGTGAGCAGGATGCAAGCCCTCTGCAGACTTTAGGGTGAGGCTCTTTTCTGAACTTTTCCAGTGTTTAGAAGCTGCCCATGTTTTCTGGACCCTGGTCATTTCCTCCATCTTTGCAGCCCGTAGCAGTGCATCTCTCTCTGGTGGCAGCCATGAAATGAGTGTTGTCTTGGTTTAGGAATTCACAAGATTGGATTCGGCACGTCTAGATAATCCCAACTCAAGGTGATCCTCCTCCTCCTTAGAGGTAATCTCCAAGCCTGCCCAGCTTTTAAGTGGGCACTGTGGATCCAAACCCTGTTTTCCATGCTTGGCTTCCTTCACTGAACTACTCCCCTAGTCCCCATCTCCAGATTCTTAACCATATCTACAGTGCCTCTTCGCCTTGTATAGTACCATTCAGTTACCAGGACTAGCTAGGGTGTGGATATCTTTAAGGGTCCATTCGTATGGGAACATAGAGAGGGTCTTTAAGATCAGCATAGAGTGGCACACTGATTACGAATTAAAAGTGTGTGTGTGTGTGTGTGTGTGTGTGAGAGAGAGAGAGAGAGAGAGACTTAAACATATTACTGAAGCTCTTTAATTAGTTTCTCTCTCTCTCTCTCTCTCACTCACTCACACACACACACACACACACACAAACACACACACACACACACACACACACTGATAGACACTGACTAGAAATCTTCAACCTGGTCTGAACTCTGTATGTTATATACACCAGGATCAAGCCAAGTGAGGGGTGGGGACTTTCTTTGGGCCTTTCTGAATTATACAACTGTCTTGGAGTGAATCTCCAGGTTATATTCCAGTGGAGATAAGGAAGTGGTCCCAATTTTAGCTGCAGTGTGGGAAGACAAGACTTCAATGACAAATTCAATGCCAAAGAGGCACCAGAAACTCACAGGATGAAGTGTCACTGGAGTCTGAACACACACATACACTTTGTGGAGGTCAGAGTTGGACATCTATAGTCTTTCTTAGTCACTCTCAACCTTATATGTATACATGAGTTCAGGTGCCCATGCAGGCCTGGGATCCATTGGAGCTGGAGTTTCCGGTGGTTGCGGACAGCCTGATTCAGATACTGGGAACTGAGTTTGAGTCCTCTGAAAGCAGTGTGTGCTCCTCACTACTGCACCAGCTCTCCAGTTCCAGCAGTCCTCCACATCCGGGAAGTTGAAGATGACAAGGAACATGGTGATTTCCCACAAACTAGCTATATCCAATATTTTCCTCACTGCAAACAGGGAGGAGAATCTCATTATCCTGCTCTACGGTCATGAGGAAGGAAATAGTCTGTGGTCCAGGCTTTCTGGGGAGGGGCTTGTTTTGGATTATCACTAAGGGAGAAACTTGAGGCTCTGCATTGAGTTGAGGATAGCTGCTGAGTCCTAGATTGTAGACATGGAAAATGCAGATCACTGGGAGTGTCCATGAGGTTTGGACACTCTGAGTTCAGTGCTCTGGACTAGAGAACACAGTGAAGCAAGAGGAACCTCGGACACAAAGACATACAGCTATGGGAAAAGTGGTCTAGATGCTAAAGTTGGGCTTATGAAAAGGAGGGAAACCCCAGTATCTTGAGCCAAAAAAAAATGACAATCAATTCAGCCAGAATTACCACCCACTGTGAACAACAGATTCTAGTTAGCAATGGCAGATAGCTCAGATTAAGAACTGAAGAAATCAAAAGGGTGTGTATGCATGGCAAGAGCCTGAGGATGGAAAGGGGGGGGAAGTGATGTAATTATATTTTAAATGAAAAAACAGAACAATGGGGTCAACATTTCTCTTTTCCTACATTGCCTCTAAGTGTAGAGGTTTCTGTTTGCTGTAAGTACGAATACAGGACGTGAAGCAAGACTTTCCCCATTTACTCTGTGAGTTGGGGCTGAAGATTTCTATAGCTCAATGTTTTCATCAGCAAAATGGATAAAATAATAACTCTTAATTTATAAGATTACTGTAATAAGTAAGTTTACAAATGTGAAACACGAATATTATCTGAAACAAAGTTACTATTATGGAATGATAATATTTATTTTAACATTATGACTTCAAAGAGATGAAGGCGTCATTGAATATGATGAAAGTTATTTTGTTTTGTAACCATATGGAAGTAAATTTTATTTAGTATGAAAAAATTAATGCGTGTGCATGCATGCGTGTGTGTGTGCATGCGTGTGTGTGTGTGTGTGTGTGTGTGTGTGTGTGTGTGCATGCATGCCTGGCTTAGCACCATTTTATTTATTTTGCTTCCACATCAAAATTGCTGAATTAAAACTGCTCCTTCAAAATATTGTTGACTTGTGCACCAGAATACTTCAGTGAGACTTAAAAGGGCCACTTGTCAGCATCTTGGGGCACAGCCACATCCCTGAGGTTCCAAAAATGTAGGTGGAAAAGGAGTATTCTGCAGGGTTGAGGTAGAGGGATTTGTTACACAAAAATATAGATAGAGTGATTTTGAAGCTCATGGAATGTTTCTCCAAGAATGGTTTCTAGCCCAGGATGGATGAAGCGTGAAGGTGGAAGGAAGGAAGCACTGGGATTTCTATCATGGGATTGAAAAACCAAAGTTTTAGATGGAGAAATCAAAGCCCAGGACCTGGCTCCTAACGATAGGGCTGCACTCCTCTGTAACATGGCCTCACAGCTGACTTTTACAAGGTCTTTGGAGAATTCCATTTTTGACACTAGTTTTTAATAATATCTGCATGAAAGGGTAAAGAACTGAGGTGGAACCACAAGGGGGTCTTAACGGTGATATTTAAAAAGGACAGAGGGAAGCTCTTAACAAATTGAGGCAGGAGACCCTGATTCACACAGATGACTTTCCTTCCCCTGTGTGTCCCTGAGCGAGGCAAGAGAGTGAGGAAGTGGTGGAGCATCTCAAAGCTTATTCCCTCACTTTTCTGCCCACTCCCAGCCTTGGTTCAGAGGGAGCCAACTATCCTACCCACAGTACCAGCTTGCTTGTTTGAGATTTAGGTGAATGGATAATGATACAGTTGGGGGCGAGTGATGGATAACAATGGTAGTCAGAAGTCTGGCTAGTTAAATCCAAAGGGTTGAGAAACTGCCCCAGTATTTCTGTCAGCCACTCTAGGGTTTTTGCACAGCTAAAAGTGTATAGGGATGCTAACTGCTCCTGTAGCCCTTCCCACATTCTCCTTTAGACATGACACAGTCCTGATACTCTTGGTTACTCTCCTTGATTCAACCGGAAATAGAGCATTCACCTGGAATCAAATGCCACTGAGTAGTGAGACTGGCTCTCATGCCTGTGCTCACATGACTCTGCCAGGCCCTCAGAAGTATATTTTCTAATGATAAACACAGTGGTAATAGTTACACAATGCTCTTCCTAGCTTCGTGGCTCTGCTATGGTATTCTTGGTCTTGTCTACTTACTAGCTGTCTCTGCCTTCCCTGTCAGATTTGTCTCTTTGGGGTCTGTTTACCAGGTTCTAAAGTGTCAACCTGCACTTGCTTCTGCTTCTATTTGAAGAATGAGGGTACAGGTTTTACTTCATCTGATCCTCTTCAGAACATACCTATGATCTTGAAATGTTTTCTTGGCCCCCTCAAGAGAAGAGATGGCATCTGATGAGTGTTTGCAAGGAAATGAATCGACAAGGAAGTAAGGGATGGTAATAGAAATCTATTCGGTTAACAGAACCACACACACACACACACACACACGAGCACATACTTAGATAAAAGAGAAAGAGAGAGGAGAATATTACCCCAAAAATTTAACACTAAAACAAAATGTGAACCCTAAACTGGATGAATCAAATGATTTCCATAATTTAAATTGAACAGCACAAGCTTTCTCTCTTGTATTAAATACCCTAAAATTATCAGAAAAACAATGATGTATAAACTCAGTTTCACAAATTAAGGAATAGAGAACAAAGACAACTGCCAGATGGCTGCATACAATGACCCTTACTTTCCTTTCCCAGAAACTGTGGTCCAAATATCAGTTTATCCTTCTCAAAAGTATGCTCTTTGTTCTGTGTTTGTATCTCCACAGTGAGGTGAAGAGGTTCTAAGGCAAGAGCCATGAGCCATGCAAAGATATTCAGGAGCTCTTGGTCCAGGCTAGGGAAAAACCGAGCTGTGAGATGATTAGATGGAAATTCATAGGGAGAAGGGGTTCTTGGGGATTTTAGATGCTGGAGAAAATTAGGCAATGCACCTGGGCAGAGAAGGTGCCTGGAAATTGGTAAGTGTGTCCAGAGGAGTAAATATCAAGCAGATATCTTAACCTCTATCAATAGCAAGATTTTAAGCAAGAGGAGAAGGCACTTGTTTCCGTGGTTCAATCTGGGAGTGTGGAAGCTCACTTGTTGCTGAACAAACTGAACAATTTGTGACTATAGATATGGACACTATGGTCACTATAGTGGAGAGAGGAGTGGGATGCTTAGTGGTCACAGAAACAGGGTTTTACTGGAGAAGACAGAGATCAAACCACACAGAAGATGGGATGAAATCACAGACCACCTTGCATGTCATGCTGAAGAGGTTGAATATAATTCCGGAGGCAACAGAGAGCCATTGACCTGGCAGAGATTTGCATATTGGAAAGGTCACTCTGACAGAGGATGCAGGATGGAAAAGGAGATAGCGTCAGGGAGAGAGCAGCTTGCTGGGAGAATGTGGTATGTCTAAGCGCGGGACACTGGGTGTCATTATTGATACAGTAGATGAGGAGTTGGGAAGAAGTCGCTGCATGCAGCTATGCTGCAATGACGAACCGGGTAGCACACACCCATAATTCTACCACTGCTGAGTCAGATGCAGGGGGACCAGAAAGTTTAGACTACCGTAGACTACATCCTGCCTTAAAAAGGAAGAAAAGGAGGAAGAAGAGGAGAAGAAAGAGAAGGGGAAGAGGAGGAAAGAGAAAAGGAAGAAGATGAGGAGGAACCGCTTTGACTAGGAGAATGGAATGAACACGATTGTGGCACCATGCAACATGGAAGAAAGCAGGAAGAAGTGCATTTAATGAGGAAATTCATCCATTCAAAAAGGTGCAGGCAAGCCATTGTGCTAGACCCTAGGTCATATGGTAGGGAGAAGGCTGCCTGCCCGCCTGGGACTCACAGCCTAGTACAAGAGACATAAATTAAGTTACATTTATAATCACAAAGTTAAAACACTCAGCAGACATGCAGTAAAGGACACCAAGAGGAGGAGTTAAGTGGTCTGCTGTAGGCAGGATGGCTAGTGGTGGTTCTTGGAGGAGTGCGTTTAAGATTGAGAGATAATAACCAGGGAAAGAATATACCATACAGAGGCAGAAACAAGCCCAAAGGCATCAAAGTCAGAAAGTCACTGGCTTGTTTGAGAAGCAGTTGTCCCTGAAGAAGACTGAGTGAGGAAATGGAAAACGAAGGGAGAGATGGATGAGTACTGAAGGATCAGAGCTCAGTACCTGGAGGAGGAGCTTAGCTGCAAAGCAAACAGTAAGTAGCCTTTGTCTTGGACCGAAACTCACCAGCTAATAATAATAAATTTCATTATGCAATCTTAGCTGGCATTTGAATTTGAGACTTCTGATAGCGTAGAATGAACATTTTGAATGCAATTTTGAGTAGATATTAGGGACTAATTTAGGAGAAAACCTGAGTTTAGCAGTTAGAAATTTGGTAAGGACAGTCACTTGAAATCTGAAAGAAAGAAGTATCTGCTTTTTGGGATGGAAGCCATGTTCCAGAGGTGAAAAGCTGGAGCCTGCAGCTGGGAATAATAAAGATTTATCTAGGTAGTTTTGTCCCTTGTGACTGGAGTCATAGAGTCCAGGACAGGCCTGAATAAAGCAAAGAATGGTGGAGCTGATATCATGGTTTTGTATTCAGAAGTAGACATTATTAAAATGGAGGCTATTGGAGGCCAGCGTTTGTGAAAGAAGTAGGGTGGGAAGAGGGAGAAGTCAAACTACTTCAGTGTATAGGAGTCAATGGCTAAGTCTTTATTGCTGAACCCTGCATAGCTATTCAATGGCTGTTGAACGTGGATGCCCTGGGAAGGAGTGACCTTGGGCAAAGCTGCTTGCTGCAACTGAGACTGGCCCTGGACAGTAGATGCTCTCCACTGTCTGAATTCTCTGCAGAGAATGGAGGGTTTCCTTGAAGTGGGATTTGGATGGAGTTCTCTCATGTCTATAATCAGCATCAAAGAAGGGGGTGATAAAGGCTTTATGCAAGACTTGAGAAGTTTTCTAAACAATGTCTTCATTCATAAAATGGAGTGTTATGAAAACTGTATTTATGAAAATTCTCTGTCTGGTACTTGTTCCAATTCTGGAAGCAATGGACTGAGACAGTCACATCGCCTTGCAATTACAGCACCTTGCAGCAGTGGACATCATAAAATATAAAAGTGAATTCTAAGGCAAAATTGGACATCAAGCTTCCCAACTCCTTATTTAGATACCAGGTACCATGCCTCAACCTTCAGAGGCACAATACTAAGGAAAAAGATTTGAGTTACATGATGCTAACAGATGGAGGAATTGGTAAGAGAGGTGAATCATATGTTTCAGGAAAATGCCCTCTGGTTTAAGCATGTCCTCTATATGCCTACATTCTGGAAATATGGTTTCCAGTACAACAATATTGAGGGAATCTTCAGGAATGTTCTAGCTCAAGATGACTAGGCAATGGAGTGTCCATTCAGCAGGGATTAATGTGACTCTTAATGCTAACTGTTCTGAGAAGATGTTATTAATACAAGAAAAACTGGCCCTTCCCCTGCCTCTTGCTTCTTCTCTCTCCCATTTGCTTTTTACCATGATGTCATCTGCCTCCTTGTGACACAGCCCTGTAGACCAAACTGATGGATCCACCAGAACCCAGACTTCCAGCCTCAAAAACTGGGAACTCAACAAAGCTCTTCTGTCTATCAGCCATTCTCTAGTATTTTGGTATAGCAACTGTCTTAGTTTCTTTTCCAGTTGCTGTGATAAAATGCCCTGGCCAAAACAACATAAAGGAAGGAGGATTAATTTTATCTCCCAAGTCCGGGTTACAGCCCACCATAGCGGGGAAGCCACGATGACAGGATCATATCCGCAGTGTCATTTGACTTCCACAGAGAAGAAAAGAGCAATGGACACATGCGTTCTCCACTTCATTCTTTATCATATAGCAGCTAAAGAGAGTTCTCTTGCACCAGTTAATTATCAAAATAATCCCTGATACATTCTAGATGCTAAATCTTATCAAAGCAACCCTTCACAGGTGTGCCTGGAGGCTTGGGTTAACAGTTAATAGCACAGCAGAAAATGGGCTAGCATCACGGCATGGTAGTCAGCATAGTCAGCATAGTCAGCATTTGTACTCCTGGGTAATACAGGGTTACAGGTACCAACCTTAATACAGGTTCTCAGTGCATCCTTCCGGGAGGCTGACAGCCAGCCTCCATGGTTTTCCTCCCATAAAACCTATTTTCCACTTAGTTGCTGTCACTTTCTTCGCATAAACCTTATGGCATATACGGGCAAAGTCTTTGCATGGAGAAGCCAGAGGGTGACCTTTGTAAGTATGACAAGGTAATGCAAAGTCAACTCCTCATGTCTCATGTCCTTGATGATGCTCAGAATTTGTTTATTTTGATACCACCTCTCAGCTGTTCCTTCCACCTGCATGAGTATCTGGCCTAAGAACAGAGATAGAACAATGATCTGTGAGTGGGGCTGTATGGGAATGTTTATACTGATGGTATGAAGATGAACTTACCTGTTCTGTTGGTGTTAATTAATGGGAAGCACCTTTGGAGGAAGAGTCATTGATATTTCTTGGGTGGGAAAAATGCTCTTTAGAAAAACTGGACATTTTTGGATTCCTAGGAATCTATTTTGTTTTCTTCTTTTCCTTACATCCCTCAGTACAGACCATATGATTGCAATTATTTCTCCTCTCCTGCTCTGGCAGAAAATGATTGATATGAATGACATTTGAACAATGATTTTTATTTAAATTTTCCTCAGTAAACATATTCAGGGCACTTATGAGCAAATTTTTAAAGTTGAAAATGACTAACTTATTGATTTTAGGAATACTGAGTAGCGAGAACATGAGACAACTGCATCAGAGGCATGTCGAGCCCAATTTCTGCATAGTACAGTTCTTGGGTGGTTAATTGTTTTACATATCAACATCTATTGAGCACTGCATAAAGAGAAAAATCAAAGATAATTAGAAAATGATAATTTTCTGCCAATGAGTACAATTGGGGGAAGATGTCAAAGAAATTTATTAGAAAATATTTGAAGGCAATGTCACCAAACCGACAGTTTAATCTATGCGGAACATAGGGGAAGGAGGGCATGCGAAAGCTCAATGGGCGTTACAGGTGTTTCTCAATTGTACTGATTTAGGCCCAATAAGGGCATAGAAGAGTTTGCAATGACAATGAAAGAGTGCACCTGGATTTCCCCACCTCAAAAATCACCTCCCTGGGCTCCAATGGGAGGAACGAATGGTGGACAGTATGAATTATTGTCCCGCTGTCATTTGTGAAGCCAGCAAGCAGATGAATCTTCAGAGACATTTACAAGAGAGATCAAGATAAAGAAAAAAGAGTGATGGGGCAGAATGGGGCGCCTGGCTTAGAACCTTTCTTTCCACCTAACCCAGAGAACTAGTTAGGCTTTTGAATTTTTACTTCTCTTGTCTTCAAAATGCAGAAAAATCATGGTTATTGAGAGAGTTGTTCACGAAATGCTACATGTAAAGCAGATGGCACAATGCCCAGAACCTAGTGTAATAGCTACTTGATAAATGGTAGCCAAGCCAGAGGGCAGAGGCTGCTCTTATTTTTCTACTCTTTCTAAGACTTCTCCAAGCAGTGGAGATAACAACAGTGCTCTTAGACCGCCTCTCTATTGCACAGTAAATGCTCATACGTTCTCATCAAAAAAACCAAAAAACAAAACCAAAAAACTTTAGCTCTCATGTGTTCCATTTATCCCTATGTGATATGATCTCTGTGGAAGTTGACAACTGCATAAATTTGTTAAAATGTTGACCTTTTTAACATGATAGATTTGATGGAAATTAAAGTAGGCACAGCAATAGTTAAAACATGTGTAAAACTTGATCAGAAAGTCACAACACCCCCCAAAATTAAAAACTTTGAGGTATATAAATTACAAGACATAAATAAATATGTCAGCCCCTCCCATTTGAGAGGAGCCAAAGAAGGTGATTTCTGAGGCTGAAGGTCAAGTCTGTTCTCTTAACTGCCTCTTAAGTCTTCTATGTCCTTTTTGGGCCTGTATGGAAGTGTTTTTCCTTCATTAACACACGGCACAGGTAATCTTTCATGATAGTTTTTGTGTTGTCCTTCAGTGTGTCAGAGATAAACGGAGGACAAATGAACAAAGGGGGCACTGCCTTTTGGATAGTTGAGGGCCCTACCCCAGCATCAGACTGGAAGGTATTCATCTGTAAATATGTGTTTTGTGATAGACTCTTACTATGTAGTCCAGGCTAACTTTAAACTCACAATCCTTCTGCCTCAGGATGCACCACCAAGACCTGGCTGTGGCTATGTTTTACCAAGGCCATATGTGCTGAGTGAGTTGACACACAGGCTTTTATGACCCTTTCCTGAAACACTCACTCATTTGGGGATGAACACTTCAGTTGGTCTTTAGAGTATGTTTCCTGGTCAGCATTCTATTGGTCTTCCATGATACGGAGGCTAGTCCTATTTAGCTATCCTAGTTCTTTACCTAGCTCTTAACAACATTTGCGGGGGCTCTCACAAGTTTGCTTATATGTTCAGCACAGAAAGATGCCCTGTTGCCATGGATCTATCTGCTGGACTTGCTCAGACTTTTTACAAGCTAATGTCAACCATATTCGTCAAACTTTGTCCTTTTGACTTCCTTTGTTCTGGGCTTGTCTTCTCCAAACATAGAATTCATGTCAGTAAGAAGCCTGAATATATTAACTCATTTTTAAAAAAATACATAGTAAATTCTTGTGTATGGTACATCTGCAGAAGAAGGTCCTTCAGAGAGACAATATGATGTTGTGATGAAGGCATAACACTAAAAAGTCTAGATCACAACTCAAACACCAACGTTTATAAAACAAAATGTGATTTTTCTGCTCTAATTCAAAATAATGCTTATAAGCCACACCACATTTTTGTATGTATTAGTAACTTCTTTTTTTCCTTAATCCAGTTTCCTAACTAATGGCTTTCCAGGTCAAACACTGTTTAATATTTCTCTTAAAATAACATTTTAAAATTGAATGATTTTTATCTTGGCTCTTAGGTTCCACATTACTGTGTAGATCAGCTTCTCATGGTACAGCAACTGTACCTGGTATTTAAAGAGTGAGCTGTTCTACAGAATTCCTATGTAAGTCTAGAAACTTTGCAATCAGAATGAATTCCCACTGAACTAAAGGCAACACCACGAATGTGCTTCCCTCCCCATGAATTTTGTGCTTACATTGGGAATGGGAGTATAACATATATGGAAGTGTTCCTTTTTCTTTTATTAAATGGAAAAATTTGTCACCAACCTGAAAAGCATGACCTCCCAGCCCTCACTCACACCAGGTTAAACAATTTCAGGACTTTCCATAACAAGTTTGGCTCATGTATCACACAATGTCAGGATCCTGGGGTCCACTGATCACTTTCTTTTACATCATCATCAATCATTTCATGTTTTAAATGCATTCTCTGATGAAATAAGTGATTACTTGGCTCAATATTTCTTTTGACTTATATAAACATTTCATTACTGGCTCTTAGTTTGCGGGGTTGGCAATTTAGTTTGTGTGTTTGTGTGTGGGATGGTTCTTGGCAAAGATTGATTAAGGGATAATTCAATACTTTGTATTAAAAATATAAAGTGCACAATGTTTTGAGTTCAAACCCCATATTTGTGCTTTGCTTTTGTGTGACTTGGATCAAGCAGAAGCATCTTCTGGCCAACATTTGAATCTGCAATTTAAGGATATTTATATCTGCCTTACAGATTTCCTATTAAGATGGAATAAATGAATGCATGTAAAATACTAAGTGCAACCCTTGTGTAGTTCACAAATGTGATCCTTTCCTGATCCATCTTTGGTTTTCTTGAGTAAATACAGCTTTAGTTCACGACTGTGAATGGTCTATTATTTGAAGACCCCCTTTACTGCCTCAGCTGTTGCCTTCAGATAATGAACCAAGCATGCCTATTGTTTTTCTTTCTGTAGCCCTGGACTGGGAACTCCTTAACTCTGAGAAGAGAGTATATTTATTTCATTGCAGAATCGTGGAAGCAATGCTATTCTAGTTCCATTTCTTTTTTTCAAAACCCTTGCTCATATTTAGAAAGAGTTACTTGTGTTTATTGCTTCGGTAAATTAGGTGTTACCAGTACTTTTAGGTTCAGTGAGTCATCAGTGTTTGCCACAGCTCAAGTCTGTGTACATGTACAGAAGAAAATAATAGCATAATTAGATGGTCAAAGTGTTCTTAAGACATTTTGTACCAATTCTAAGTTTCATTCAGTCACCGTGACTCAAAATCTCTGTTGCTCAGAGTTTCTGCACAGAGTAGCGCTCGCCAGGCTTTCAAGTGTTCTGACAAAAAAGCGTTTCTAAAGGAGGCTCAGTACTAATCTAGGATTCCCCCAATCACCGATATTTACTCTGGGAGTTCTCATGACCATGCGTAAGTAATAACGCCTATATCCATGCTCTGGCTTCCCTGCACATCAGAATCTGGTGTGGGAGAATTGTCTGTATTCTGTCAATCATGATTTAAATAAACGCTGATTGGCCATTAGCCAGGATGTATAGGTGGGACAACCAGACAGGAAGTAGAGGTGGAGCAAGGAGAATAGGAGAATGCTGGGAAGCAGGAAGTTCTCTTGGCATTTCTGCCTGGACCACCAAAGAAGCAGGATGTGACCTGCCCGGCTGAGAAAGGTACTGAGCCATGTTGCTAACATAGATAAGAATAATGGGTTAATATAATCTACAAGAGCTAATAAGAAGCCTGAGCTAATGGGCCAATCAGTTTATAACCTAATGTAGACTCTCTGTGTGATTTTTCTCTGGAACTAAATGGCTGGGGGATCGGACAGGACATAAACCCCAACAAGCCAGGCCCTCATGCTACAGAATGGCACCCACATGGATAACTGCATCCACAGAAAGCCTGAGAAAGCTTGGGAAAGAATAGAGCAAAGCATGTTTTCTTGGTAGCAGCAATTTCTCGGGTCTGCTCTGCTTGCTACAGGCAAGCAAGCGCTCTCATCTAAGAGAGGCTTCCTCACTCAGCTTTAGCTGCAAAGCCTTGCAGCTCTTTTAAGAGGTCCTGCCAAGAAACACTTAAATGGTGTTGATGAAAAGCCGACCGCATGATTTTCAGTTTTCAGCTGTAGCAGGAAAAAAGCTGCACTGTTTTAAAATGCCGGCTTTCTGGGCCGTCCTGCCAGGGCAAACTCTGACTCTTTCAGGCAGGCGGTCCAGCCAGGGAACATTTGAATGTGGTCTGTGAGCAGAATGCTGCAGCTTGCTTGCTGGCAGGGACCTTGAAATGCCATAGAGTTGTGGCGATAAACATGGCTACAGCCAGTACCTGAGGCTGGAATTGTAGAAAGCTAAGGAATGGGCTGGATCTAGCTGTCAAAGCCATGGCTTTAATCTTCTCCATATTCCTTAGCAAATTAAAGACCCAGTGGTCAGAAAAAGAGAGATACAGTAAAGAGAGATTCAAAGGAAAAAAAAAACCTCTAAATGGTTTACTATGTGTTAAAAATATATGCAGGCTAAAGGTTAAAGTTCTTAAAGTAAAAATAAAAAGAAAAGAGAGAGTAATTGGGTGTGGTGGTACACACCCTTAATCCCAATGCCTGGAGGCAGAGACAGACAGATCTCTGTGAGTTCAAGGTGTGGTAGCACACACCTTTAATCCCAACACTGGGGTGGCAGAGACAGGCAGATCTCTGTGAGTTCAAGGACAGCCTGGTTTAGAGAGTGAGTTCCAGGACATAGATACACAGAGAACCTGTCTCAAAAAGCCAAAAGTTAAAAGTAAAAATAAAAGAAATAGAGGTTAAAATAAAGCCTCATAAAGATGGAAAATACACAGAGAATCTTTATACTGTATGCTATTATGCTCTCTTTAAATTGTTTGAATGCTAAGAAAGAGAAACATCTGCTAAAAGATATTTGCTTATAAATGCTGTTGAATTAATCCAAGATAGGTATTCTGAAAATACCTTGACTTCAAAATTGAAGTCAAAAGATATGTTACTTTGGAGAGAGATTTTGCTTTTGTTTCCACAGAAAATGAGAGGCTGTGGATTCATTCTGAGTTAAGAAAAATCAGGTGTGATCAAGGAAGACCACCTGAGAAATCTCCGGCAGTAACAGATGGCCCAGATGTCTGAGTTCTACATCTAGAACAGATTCAAGATGCTGCCTGAGATGATGAAGACTCACAGGATACTCCAGTTAGGACTTGATCATAACTCTAAATTTTCTTTAGGTCCCCATAAGATTATCAGTGCCCCAAACCAGCTGGAAGTAGCCTGGAATACTACGCCCACATTCCCAAAAAATGGACTATGGATATTGTTCTTTGTTTAAAAAAAAAAGAGGGGGAAGTGGTGGGAAAATTGTCTGTATTCTGTCAATCATGATTTAAATAAACGCTGATTGGCATTAACCAGGATGTATAGGTGGGACAACCAGACAGGAAGTAGAGGCAGAGCAAGGAGAATAGGAGAATTCTGGGAAGCAGGAAGTTCTCTTGGCATTTCTGCCTGGACCACCAAAGAAGCAGGATGTGACCTGCCCGGCTGAGAAAGGTACTGAGCCATGTTTCTAACATAGATAAGAATAATGGGTTAATATAATCTACAAGAGCTAATAAGAAGCCTGAGCTAATGGGCCAATCAGTTTATAACCTAATGTAGACTCTCTGTGTGATTTTTCTCTGGGACTAAACAGCTGGGGGACCAGACAGGACATAAACTCCAACAAGCCAGCCCTAATGTTACAAGAGTCCATGGACATTTCAATGTGATGCAATCAAGTAGATGAAGTTGTATCTTAAGGTCATGAAATACAGTGATGATTAACAAATACATGTTAACTTAATGATGATTGATGTTTCTGTTTGCAATTCAGATTCCCACATAAGGAATCAGAATGAGGAAACTGGCTGAACGCAGAACCGTGTTCCTGAATGACCAGAGGACTTGAGCATATTCAGAATTGTCTTTCAATGCAAATCTTCAGTGGACTTCAACCTTCTTTGGTGTAGGACCCAGCAACAGGAAATTCTCTGCTAATAACAAGAGCTGTGCTCCTTTTCCTGGTTGCCAGCTGTCTTAAGGGACCCTTGGCCTCTGGGGAAGGTAGGGGATAATAAAATATTCAATTTTGTTTAATACCTGATCCTCAGAGTGAAAGGTTTTGGAGTTCAGAGAAGATATTTACCAGGGAACTTGGATGTGCTACTGAGGACTTTTTTGACATACCAAAATTAACTTCAGGAAACATCAAACGGGGACTGAAAATGGCCGTGGTCTCATTGGTTAGAAAACTCTAATTGACACCAGACCTCACAGGAAGAAAACATCCACAAACTCCTTCAGCTACTTCTAACACAGAGCAATAGCAAAGGTTGGCACCGAGTGAAATCCTTTTCTCAGGATATCTATCTTGTTTGTAGTAAACTCATAGTGCCATTTAATAAGAGGTTCTGTTTGCTCATTATTAGACCCCTACCCCACATGTAACTTCAGCAGTGACTAGGGTCACCTGGCAGAGATGTGAAGGTTAACACTGTCAACTCAACAGGGTCTAGAGTCATGTTGGCTTTTCTAGATTAGGTGATGTGACAGAAAGACCTGCCCTAAGCATGGGGAACCCCACTTCTGTGAGCTAGAGATTGGATATGAAAAGGGAGAAACATTGGCCTCCTTTTTCTCCTGGTCAAATTCTTCTACTCCATCTTTGGGATGTCTAACTTTGCCTACATTAAAAAGAAAGCTGGAAATGAAGATGTATTCAATTCGGAGACCATTGGCAACAACATATTATGCCTGTTCCAAATCACCACCTCTTTGGGTTGGGTGGGAATGGACTGCTAGCTCTTCAACAGTGTACCTTCAAATGTGGCACAAGAAAAGGAAAAAAAAAAAGAAAAAGAAAAGAAGATTATCTAGGATCCATGGGGATTTTCTATCTTGCCGGCTTCGTAGTCAAATGGATTCTGGTTGCAGTGAACTGTACATTGCGGTCACTCTGGAGAGCTTGGGTGTTGCCAATGAAGAAGGGCAAAGCCCACCCATTGCCAATGAATGAGGACAATGAATGAGATATTATATGAGGTCTTAGGGAAGTTTGACGCTGATGCCCCTCAGTTCATAGTTCTGTGAGCTCTATGACTTTGCAGATGCCCTGGAGCCCCCTCTTCTTATCACAGAGACGAAGCCCAGCCCATTGCCATGGATCTGCTGACAGTGAGTGGAGAAGGGGTCTGCTGCCCACTGCCACTCATTGAGGTTACAGAGACTGCTTTTGGGAAATATCAAAATCCATCCGGTATGTACATAAAGGATGGAGACAGGGATGATGGTTGGCCAACAAAGATAATGTTAATGAGAACTAAAGTCAAGAAAGAACAGATGCAATTGCCTCCATCTCTCCACCTTCATGCAATAGTGTAGCAAAGCCAGAAATATGAAATAGACAAAAGAGGAAAAGGGGAGCATGGAAATGGAAACAGAAAATAGATCTGGTTTTGAAGCCTATAGAGGCGATTCACCTGTGTTAATCAGACTCTTTTAAGTAGGGCTGTGCTGTTTTTCTCAAATGTTCTTGAAGGCAGCACAGACTCTAGCTCTGACCCGCAGACAGGAGAGCAGCATTGACACACGACTGTTCCGGGTAAATAATTCCATAAGAACTATGCCAGCGACTCTGTAAGGAGTAATTGTGACCACAAACAAGGGTGACGTAATGTTTCATGTATCAGAAAAGCATGTAGAAGGGGGGAATCTTCCTGAGCAATGGCGTTCATCACTCTCTGCTTCCCAACCTCAGGTGCAATGCTGCAACGTGGCCAGAAACTTCCTCACGCCGCTGCCACTAGGACTTCTCTTTCAGAATGGACTGTGTCTCAGAACTGTGAGCCGAATTAAACTCTCCTTTCCTTAAGTTGCTTTTTATTCCCAGAGAAAATGGAGACATAACTAAGCCAGAATATGTGGTGAAGCTGAGCTCTACAAGATAAGGACATTTATTACTCACAGCGGAATGGGAACAAGATGGCCCACTAATGCCCAGTACTATGGTAACTGCTGTACATCTGTTTTCTCTACACAATGTTTTCTTTTTGCCATGGAAAATGGCCAAACTGACCACACCCAGGTCTGTCTAACCCACTCCACTGCTGACAAGTCAATTCTGTACAGTTGGTACTTTGAGATTCACATAAATGTATAAAAGCAATAAAACCGCAACAATGAAGTACACTGTTCTGAAGATAAACTGCTTGTTTGTAATTGCTGGGACGTGGATAAATAGCTTTGAGTTTAGTAATATCCACCCAGGTTTTGCCTGTATATTAAATCTATTTTCAAAACTGTGAGGTCCACTTTCTGATTCTCCCTTCATTTAACATCACAGGGATAGCATAATTTCTCATTTACAAAAAACATTCAGAGCAGTAGTATGAGAATGCTTTCTTTTTTGAGACAGAATTTCTCTGTGTAACAGACCTAGTTATCCTGGAGCTAGTGTTGTAGACCAGGATGGCCTCTAACTCACAGAGATCTGCCCGCCTCTGCCTCCCAAGTGCTGGGATTAAAGGTGTGTCACCACCTCTGAGCGTGAGAATGTTTCCTCATGACAGACTTTGCAAGTCTCTAATTCTTCTTGTAGAGAAAGAGATTTTGTTTTCAGACTCTAGAATTCCTACGAAGTAAGTGTCTCTCCCATAAATCTGAGTTCTCAGAGCAGGCCACAGAAAGCATGACCTTCCATCTCGCTCCCTGCCTTATCGCCCCACATGAGTGCTGGTGGAATCTCTGGAAGATGGTTTAGAAAGCTAAGTTTAGCTTCAGTTCTGAAAGTATACCCATGAAGAGAGCAGCATTGCTCTTTTGGAAGAAGGTATCTGTCATTTATTCAAATATATCTCTCCCAAGCTTTTGGTTGTTTTCTTAATTATTATTGAGTATTTTTCACTGAGAACATTGAATCGTGAAATTTCCAAGTCACACAGTCCATTGAATCTCTAATTATAAATAAATGATTTCAACTTCTGCCCCTGTGTGGCACTGATTTTATAGATTCATCAACAAGTTCATCCATCCCTGACTTCTTCTCTGTCCTTTCTTGAAGCTCACTCATCCTTTGGTGTTGGACACACTATCCTGGGACCTCAGACAAAGTCTGGGCAGAATAAAGGCTTTTGGAAAGCTCGCTTGAAATCTTTCTGGAACTCTCTCCATAAAAAATTAAGAGCTAAGGCACATTAACCAAGATTTATCAGTTCCTGTCCAGATCCACCTTCAGAGATTGATGGTGTATTAGTGTCTGATCCCTTAACCTGTACCATGGTACTCCTATTGCTCAGCCATGGTTCTCTCTCTCTCTCTCTCTCTCTCTCTCTCTCTCTCTCTCTCTCTCTCTCTCTCTCTCTCCTTCTCCCTCTCCCTGTCTGTCTCTGTCTCCTTCTCTCCCTCCCTCTACTTTGTGTGTGGCATTGGATCCATTGGTGGTTAAAATAGGAAGTAGCAACATACCACAGAGCACTGACTTAATTGTACATGAGTGGAAAACAGAGGGACCAACCTTGGCAGGTAAAGTCATGTTCTCTGATGCTAAAAATTGGAAACGATAGGTACTGGATCCAAGCAGAATATAGAATGGATTCTGTTTGTCAGTTGCTACATTTATGTGTGGTTTCTCTATCACAATACATCTTCTTCTACTAGGTGAGTGATTCATCTTCAAACTTGAGGTGATAGGATTAATTGCACAGTAAACACTGTCTGTAGGTCCTTATTGCCTTTGATTACAGCTCACATTTTTCATTTGGCATTTATGAACTTCCACATGCGGCTCCTGAACTACCTTGTTACTGTGTGTGAGGCTCTCCCCCTGCTTTCTCCTCCACATGCTTCAGAGAGATCCTTCTTACTCTCATGCTTTGTATTAATTTCAGGTTTCAATCCATGGTTTTTCTGTTTCCTTTGTCTCCCTCCAACTTCAGTTCTTGCTCTCTTGCATGGTCATATTTAAGGCATAGAAATCTTTGTTGAGAGCTATTAGCCTTGGGGGAAATCATCCCTGCATTACCTCTCTAGCTACATAAGAAGTTCCTTGACCTCCCTAAGCGTGCAGCTCTTCAAACTGATACACTAACACACATGGGCTGTAACAAAATCATGACTTAGGCATTCCCTAAGCAGCAACGTAGAAACACACTTTGTTTTATGATCTTGTGGGAATAATTAGTAGATATTATTTGTTATTAATTTTAATTCTAAGATTGATCAATTTTTATTCCATTCATTGAAACTATCATTTTTAAAATTGTATCATTCATTTTGGTGCTTAATATTATATTTATTTAATGACTCGTGCATAGCAGAGAGTGGGCATATGAGTTCCTTTTGATCACAGTAGCAAACTCCTACAATGTGCATAGTTAATATATTAGTTTTATTGAATAAAAGGAAGGGAGAATGAGCCAAAGGAAAGGAGGAAGGAAAGAAAGGAGAGGAAAAGAAAGGGAAGAGAAGAGAAGAGGAGGGGTGAAGAGGGAGAGAAAGGGAAGGAAAGGGGGAGGCAGGAGAGGGAAGGAAAGAGAAGGGTAAGGGGGAGGGGAGGGTAAGGGAGGGAAGATAAGGGCTAATAAAATGAGGAGACAAAATTAGCAGTGACCGTATCTCTTAGGATTGGAATTGGCATCCCTAGAAGCAAAGTGTAGCTCTGAGTAGAGGCCACATGCAGCCAGCTAAGATTGCAACCAATAGTTGGTCATATTTAGGTTAGAGGCCAGAAAATAAGTTGTGAATTACTAGCTGTGTGTTGTGGTTTGGGGTCTGAGAACAGAGACTAGTTCTAAGTCAAGGATGAGGTGCTAGGAAATAGATTAATGTCAGATATGGGTACCAAATTGTTTAAGGGACACATGACAGAAGCCTACAGGGTAAAAAATGAGGATAAGAGCCTAATACAGCAATCTTGTTCCAGAGTCATAGTCTACAGTTTCCTGTTCCAGAATTTCTGATGGAGACCAAGAGCTTCCAGCCATTTGCAAGAAGAAAGACTGCCTCGGTCTTATGACATGCAATAAGAGTGGAGTTACACATATACACGTTACATTAGTTCCTGTGTGTATCTTTGGGCCAGTTAGTGACAGCATAACTCTCATTCCCAAATGGAAACATGAACAAACCTGAGGATGGTAGCATCATCAGCACCTGCTGCATTCAGCTAGTTAGCGTCCATTGCAGAAATCCCAGGGGTCAGCAGTTCGTCTAATCATGGAGTTGCCCGGTTCCTACTAAACAGAATCTCATTCCCACGGCGTTTCAATTTTTTGATTTAACCCTGAGATTTTATAGTTAGAAATCCCAAGGTTTGAAACATGGCTCAGCTTTTACCAGTTCACAGGGCTGTGACGGTGCATTGGATGGAATGGAATTGTAGCTGAAGACCGAGCAATGATGGACAGACAGGAGGGGTTAGTAAGATTCACACAGGAGTGAAGAGGCAGTTGTTCACACTCTAAGTCCTATTCCCACAGCCCAGGCACTTACTTTAGAAGCTGTGAAGGATTTTCTCGAAAATTACCACAAGAAATTGGTTCTAAGGTAGACAAGGTTCTGAAAAGCTTTCTATCATGCCTTACGTAACTCGGGGAAAAAATATTATTCCCCTGAATTGGGGGTGAGACAAGAGATGGATTTGTAGAGTGAATAACTACTTAAATATTTCAAGCATTGCTGCTTTCCCTTCACTTTGAAGAACAGGAAATCATAAATCAGAAAGAAGGGGATTTACTTCCATTTCAAGGTGCCAATAGTCAAGCAAGTTAGCTGGCTCCGTGCCTAAGCCTTTACGTATAGGAAGTGGAGCTGGAGCAAGGGAGGCCGCCAGTACTTGGGATAGTGGTAGGGATTGTGAATGTGGTGGGACCAAGAGAAACACACTGTGTCCCTCCGTCCCCCCTGCCACCGCCCCATGCCATCTACTGTGTAAAGGTCAGTGGGCTAGTGAGAGCAGCAGACCATTCAAGCCTCAAATCTCCAGGCTTGTTATTTGAATGTTCCCGAGGCTGGAATAATGTTTTCTGTATTACCTCGGTATCTGGAGAAACATCCCCTGCATTATGTGACTATCACTGTAACAGGCTGTAATGTTGAGACATTCGGGATGGACCCACTGGGATGCTTTCTGGTATGGCATTCGAACAGCTTTTGCATTCCCTCAGCTGTAAGTGAAATTCCATATTTTCCCCATTGAAAATCCATCTCCTACACTCACGCCCTACTCCCTGAAAACTCTTGCGCTCTGTCATTGCCCTCCTGCAGACAAGATCCATCCATTTAGCACAGGTGAATGACTGGGACTTAGATACAAAAGGGGATGCAAGAAGGTTTAATTAGTGAAGCACTCTTGCCAAGCCGCCAGAGCCTCAGGAGAAGGGAATCTTTCTGTGTCTAGAAGCCAAAGTCCATCCTGCCCTCAGGGAACTGTCAACCCACCCTGTCAGATATTTGTAGGGGTAGGACTCTGGGCAGAATTACATAAGTGAGCAATGCATCTGTCCTTCCTCTGGGGATAGTAAAGTATCGGTTGTAAGTTCCAAGTCCTGGCTATACTGGTTGTCAATCTAGAATGCTTGTTAGCCAAAGGTCTGTGGTCCAGGAGCCCTCTTTCTACTTTGTGTTCCTGTTGCGGAGCAGCTTGCTCATCTGAACATCATTATTTGAAGAATTTATACAAGCCCTTTCCGAAGGCAGGGATGCAGCCAATCCTGACTCCGACCTCACTATCCAGCTGCTGCTCTCTCTTCCTGCAATAGCCTTCCAACCAGCTCCCAGAGGCCAGTTGGGTTTTCCTGTCCAGAATCTGAGACTTGGGCCCCTGCCACTGTCCTCCTGGCTGCACACATCTGCCTTAACCCACTTACAGATCTGGGCAAGAGATGCTTCTCCTGACAACTCCTGCCTGAGACCCGCATCAGCAAGGGTCAATCACTGACTCTAACCGCAAAAATCATATCTCTCAGGTCAAATACACCATGGACTGACGTCTGAGTTTTGGAAAGCCTTTTTGTCAACTAGAACTATAACCACACCAAGCCAGACAGGAGCCTGAGGAGAAATGAAAAACTCAGGAATAGTGATTCCGTCTTAAATGAAAATTCTCGTAATTTTTTTTCAGCGTACTATTTTCACATTATGTTTTATTTTTTAATTTTCATTGGAGACTTGGATGATATTTCCTACAGTTTGCCTCCAAATCAAGCATGTGACTTACCACACAGTTCCACCATTGCTGTTTCTTCATAAGTGTGTGTGGAGGGATGGGTGTCTTATTATCCACTTTGCAGTTTTAAAGCCATTAAAGAAAATTTTATCGATAAAAAATGAAGGAAACAGTGTGAACCAAGTACCTGACCCACTGCATAGAAAAAAAACTATTATCATTCTTATGTATGCTTCATTTGTTATTATAGTTAATATTCTGTATTTCTTTAGATTGTGGCTTTAGTTCTGCAGACTCCTCAAAGCAAGAGTCTGGGTTGCAACCTCCGGACTACTCTTCAGTGGTATCTTGCTTGGAACACAAATATTTTTCCATTAAAACTGCTGCTTATTAATCACCGATTAGGCAGGATTATATCTGGAACCCACATCCTTAATTGATTCCTAATTTTTCCACAGTACCCAGCAAGCAAACATTTATGCATATTATCTTTGCTATCTTTTCCAAGATATTGTAAAATCAAGCCAGTGTTTCTTCTGTGTGGCTGACTTGCCATCTCCACACGTACATGGAATGACCCCTGCATCTGGGGAAGAGTTCCAACTTCCAGATTCTTCAACCCACTGTGCTGGCAGCAGTCCATGAGCTCGTCTTGGGAAACTAAAATTGATTACTCTGGAGGGAAAACTCCATCCTAACACCAGCTGGCAACCAGACCTGCCCTAGAGTCCCCTAAATTTATCTCCAGTGCAATCCTCAGCAGAGACAGTGTGTGCACAAACTGACATTATCTGAGGGTCCAAATCATGGCTGCATGCGAGTACTTTCTTCAATCAGCTTCACTTGAGCACCCGTTGTCTCAAAGTGTTGAATTTTCCAGTGACAGATCTGAACAGGCAGAGTGCTTTTCTGTCCAGCACCACTTGAACAAGTAACAAACGTAGCAGATAACAGAGAAACGGCCTTAGAGTGGCTTGTCAGAGGGAAAAGGAGGAAGAGATCAGCCTTGAGGAGCGGTGGAACGGAAACAGACACCAGATTTCTAGAGTCCGTGGACGCTCTCCTCCTCAGAGTGGGACTGACTGGCTCTGTCTGGCTTAGCAGAGCTGTTGTCCTGTCTTCCAGGATATGAGAAGGAAACACAGACGTTGATTGATTGTCCCAACTCTCCGAATGAAGATGTTTCAAATTTTAGAAAATTAGCATGATTCCAATCCCGCAGAGTAATCCTGGGTGCCAAAGCCATATTATGGAGTCATTATGCTTTTGTTGAATAAGTTCTTGAGAATTCGTCTCTATGTTAGACAGCATCAGCTTTCATATGGCCTGCTGTCTCCATGGCATAGCATCCATGGAGTCAGGAGAGGCTGTGTGTCTGTCACCTGTGCTATCAGCAAGAAATAAAGGCTTTTACAGCAAGCACACCACGTGACTTGCAAACACAATTCCAATTTGTGATTTTTCTCTGGGACTTTGACACTCTGTGTGATCAACTTGATCTGTATGACCAACCATTTCACACATTCTCAGTTTTCGCCAGCTTTTAAGGAAGTGGCACACTGTAAACAGCATGCTTGCCAACTCTGTGGATTGGCTTCTCAAAGCAGGAGCACAGAGAAGAGCTCACCTTGAGGGATCTTATAAATAGCTCTATATTCTCTCCTTGGTTTTGATTATTGTCAAGGTTGTATGTGGATTCTATTTTAGGCCCAAATGGCAGAAAAGCCTCTTCTGCAGCCAAGAAGCAGCATTGTGGGGTGCCAATAAATTCTGGAGAAAATTACATTTTAAAAAGGAAAACTTTGACATACATCTGGCAATAGAAGTATCCTGAACATATGGCAACCTGGTAGGTCGGGAGTCATTGGAACATGTGAAGTTGAGCTGAATACTGTACTCATCGTGTTCTGAGGCGCATTTGGGGGAGGCCCTGTGGTGAGACGGTGTCTTTTTCAAACTGATGTGGCACACTCACGGGGAAGGGAACTGGGTGAAAACCCATGCTCATATGCCTGACCTTCTCCTGGCAACCTCTGAATGACTCCAAAGAGCTATTCTTAGTGGTGTAAGTGAATGAGATTAAGACCCTGCTGGGAAGGCAGGCCTGTCCTCATGACTCCATTGATAAATAAAATCCTGGGAGACTAGAGAAACTCGAGAAATTCAGTCCTCAGAACTAAGGCTACCAGTTTTGAGAGTCAATGGTTGTTTCAGCTTGAAGTCTTGCTACCCCTTGGGCTCAGCGTCTCCATGGTAACCTTATGTTTGATGGCGTCTACTGATTGAAAGGGCAACATACCTGTGGTGAGTCATGATGTGAGAAATCAGTTCTGTAAGGAACAAACTAAAGCTGCCATCACAGGAAGGAACATAGATGAGTTGACTTCACCAAGAGTCCATGAGTGTATAACTGAGATATGGTGTACCAATCAGAAAGAGGGCAACCCTCCCACTTCTGGATCCCACACTTACCTTCCAGCACCTCCATCTCTCCCAAGTATTTGGTATCTACT
The DNA here is from genome assembly GCA_004026605.1 of Ondatra zibethicus. Taxonomy (NCBI): domain Eukaryota; kingdom Metazoa; phylum Chordata; class Mammalia; order Rodentia; family Cricetidae; genus Ondatra; species Ondatra zibethicus. The sequence continues at coordinate 64,991 of PVIU01004262.1, forward strand.
TAATGGAACATATCAGTTATCTCAGAGGCAACATTCCAGTATTTAAAGGACAGTTATTGACTCTTCCATTTTTCAGATAAAGGCACCTGGGTTCAATAGACATGTTTGTTGACCAAGATCACAAAGGTGTAAGAATTGCAGCCCAGATACAAGTACAAATCATATCTCATTGACTCCAAATACTGTTATTGCTGACCAATTCATTGAGTCTCAAAAATGCTACTTCCTTCACCAGGAGGGAGAAGTCACGAAGCCCACCCTCTTGAGGATGCAAAAGATGATAATGATAGAGAGTAGGCAAGACTCACCCCTCCCTGGAGGATCTATGGGCAATTAATGCTCACTAGGACAGCAAGATTTTCTTGAGCGGTATAGCCACTAGGAGGGAGCACATGTTCCTGTAAATAATCCATCATTCAAGACTCTAAATAACTCTAGTGAAACTCACTAGGTCATCAAAATAGATAGGTAGGTAGGTAGAGAGATAGATACATAGATACATAGATGGAGAGAGAGATAGATAAGAAGGAGAAGGAAGGAAAAGAAGGGAGGGCAGTAGATGAGAAGAAGGGAGCAGAAGAGGGTTATATGGGATAAATATCATAAAAGATATTAAGCATAATATGTATGAAAGTGTCCTACTGAAACCCATTGCTATATATAACTAATATGTGTTGAAGAAATTGATGTTTCTTTTATATCATCTGGATCATAGACAAAGCAATCCTGGCAATTGCTTCTTACCTCTGTCTGATCCTTGAGCTTGCTCTGGTTGGGCTGTGAACATTTTCAGTGTCAGAGAAACTCTGCTCTCCACCTTTCATTTTGGTGATGGAATAACTGAGTCCAACATAGCACTCTGTGTGATGCAGTCTATACTCTCTCTCCAGGACATGTATTCACATAGGACCACACGGCATGCCCTTAGGCTGGACAAGTCACGTGAACACAGGCCCTCACCCAACACTGCCAACAAACATACATGCAAGTGCTTCCCTTCTCAGGGTTAAGGTTATTACATCCCTTTCTGAGAATTTAATTTTCTGTTCAGATTCATGAATGTGGGAATCGTTGAGCTGTTATTGACTTAAGAGTGTACGTCAGAAATCTGCATTTTCCACATGGCCATCATCTGATCCTGACTACAGGATCTATGCACCACCTCTTGGGAAACATTGTCTTCCTGGTGGGGTCCTTAAAGATCAGAAGTGGCTCTTAATATAATTCATTTGTCCCAGGTCAGGTCACATGGCTACATCCAGGGTATACGGACATCTGGTGAGTGGGTTAAACGAATGCCATTGTCACTCAGTCTCTCATCCAGTTGCTGTTTAAAACAAGGAAGATTGTCAAGTATCTAGAACATACCAAAGTGTCCCTGAATTTACAGAGACGGTTATCTTTACTGAATAAATTAGTAATTAATGATCTTGAGGATTCTTGAGGATTATTCTAATTCCTTCCTTCCATTTGAACAGGCTTTATGTCTAAAACACAGCGATGCTATTCTGTAGTGTCCGTAAATTTTCCTTTCTACCCTATAAAACTCACTGCAAACTGTAGTCATACGGATGGCGCTGTCACCTTGAGAGAAATGACCTGCAATGCCACATGACCAGCACAGAGCTCTCCCCTCCCTTCCTTTTATAACACTCCTCATGTCTCTCTATCACTAACCATGGACCTTATTTATCGATTTCTGGTTTACTCTAATATAAGTGTGCAGGTCCGTAGCCCAGGCCCAGACTTCTTTGGATTGCTGTATTCCTCAGGACTAAAATTCTCTGATGTTCTTTCTCTGAGAGTCAGTTTTCTGTGGGACTTCATGGAAGTATCCTGATGCCACTTGAGGTGTCCCACTTAGGGCCAGACATACATGTGTTTGTTGGCACCCTCTAAGTATGAGCTCAACTAAATGAAACACCACCCTGTGTTCATAAGAGATTTTTGCAAAAAATTCTTCTGAATTCATGATCCCCTGTGTTTATGGTATTTTCCTGGTCTGCCAGTCTGGTGATGGCACAGAGAAAGGAAATGTGGTTATTGAGCAATGGCGTCGCCTTGGTGACCTCATGCTGGCTCCATGTTACTAAGCACTCATGAGGCTTCATTGCATTCCCCCACTGTCAAATTCTTTTGACACATGATATCAGGTCTCCTAGCCTATGGTTGGAGAGCCTATCTAACCATTTTCCTATAAACCCAGACATCACTGCCTACCCTCAGTCTTCTGGATGCCCTCCTGCTCGCCCCTGGAGACATCTCCCGAACACTCTCAAAATGAGCGGTGACATCTAGGATGGAGCAGATTTGGGGAGCAAACTGAGGCTTGGCTATGTGACCTAAACAAGTTCTCAAACCTTCTTGTGAGCATCCAGCTCTGAGTTTGGGTAGCCCCAGACAGCAGGGTGCTTGATACATCTTCTATCAATCATGTTGTCCTGTTTTAGTTTGCTTTCTATATCACCTATTCTAGAAACTTTCCACAGAATAAGGGGGAATTGGGGTAGAAACAATGATGCAGTGTGCTGATAAGGTCCACAGACACATCAGACTGGTTTAGGGAGCAGGTGGAGGGTGTTGCCTTTGCATTGATTGTGCATTAAGAAATACATTCCTTTTATTAAAATATTCATCACTTGATTATTTAGTTTGATTATGCTTGTGTATGTGTGTGGGTACACATATGCCACAGTGTGCACTCAGAGGTCAGAGGACAACTTCCAGGAACCGGTCCTCTCTGTCCACCACGTGGGCCATGGGGATCAAATCAGATCATCAGGTGTGGAGGCAGATATCTGGGCTCACGGAGCCATCTCCCTGGCTCACAAGGGAGATATTTATATCTATAAGTATCCTTCCTTATCGGATGAGAGTGACACATCATTCATTGCTAATTTCTAGGTTTAGAGGATGACATTACAGAATAGAAAGGAAAAGGGCTTGACAGCTTAGACATAATAAAATGATAGGAGTGTGCATTTGGAATTAAAAGAGAACATTTGGTTTAGGGTATGATTTATCTCGTGAGGTGGTTGCCTAGAGTAAATATTGTAGACTCTATTCATGCGAACAAAATGTATTTCTAGCTCCAACATCCAGACATTTTTAATATATATTTTTAAGGCACTTCTCAAAGGACATCAAAGAAAATAACAATTGTGTTTATCTTTGGTGAAATGGATTCAGTAGAGAAAGTGCTTTTAAATTTTACCTCATAAATCGGTACTATTTGGAAGTGGTCGTCCTAAAGCCGTTATTGCTACCTCACATATTTGCTCTTAGTGCATCTATCAGAAAGCGAACGGAGCCTGGTGTGTTGAAGGAAAGGAAAATCTAAGAATTTCCCAAGCGGCTGCACCCTGGGGTGCTCGCTGTTCCCTATGAAGGTTTAGGAGCTTGTAAAGCCCCCAAACCGAACTGTGCTGGAGGAGAGCCCTGCCCACTGCCAGGTCAGCCTTTCCACACACATTTCCAAATCCACAAAGTTCACCCGAGTTCATTCTCTGCATCGAATTCATTATCCTCTCTAAATCCAACCACATGCCCTGGCTCACTACAGCACCGTGTTTTCTCGGCCATCAGTCAGTCCTCCTCCTCAGGTCTTGGAGGAATCTGGGATGTGTGTTTAACCACTGGAGTTTAAACCATCCACAGGATTGAGGGTGGACTAGACTTTCGGTTGTTCAGGACTTGGTATCTGTCCTTACCATCCCTCTTCCAGCCTGGAGATCTGGATCCCATGGGAGGATGTGGGGGACTCTTGAGGCAGTGAACCCTAAACTTCATGGGCCAGAAAACTATTGGCAAAGCATATTGAGTGCTTACTCTTGGGGTAATAAGTCAGCAAAGTGGGAGAAGGTCCTAGGAATCTGTATTTGTGACAAGACCCTTAGATAATCACAGAGACGCTAAGTCTCAGGAAACCCATAGAAAGGCATCCTTTAGATTAAGTACAAACACTAGAAAAAAAAGAAAAAGAAAGGCATCCTTGCAGAGACACACACTACTAGGATCTGAGGAATGGACGGTACTTACTGGGCATGCTCCCCGAAACAAGGAGAAAGAATAAAATGTAGGAGGGGGTGATGATAATGACAATAACCGGCTCTTACTGTCTGGGAACCATGTTTCAGTGGCTTAACAAGTGCATCCCGTGACATCTTTACCCCCTTCACACAGATGAGAAAACTAAGCCACAGAAAGCTGAGGACTTGGCCTAAGGTGATGGCATTGCAATATGACAAATATAATGTAACTCCAGGTGGTCTGGCTCCAGCATTCATTCCTTAACCCTCTGGCCCTGGACAAGTAGGTAAGCTATAACCAAAGCTAGCTGTTCCTTTCTTTTGTTAGGAAGGATAAGGAAAGAAATAAAAGACTTTATAAAACATTTTAACTGTAAGATATAAAAGTCCTTTATTAAGAATAGTCATTGGATGTGTTGAAGACACTGGCTTTTGGCTTGTGAAGTCAGGAGCTACCGTTACAGGAAGAGCTAGAGAGACTCCTGACCAAGGGAGCACCTAAGGCTCCTCTTTCCCTAATGCTGGGGGCCAATATGTGTTTGTGAACTTGAAACCCTACTCCAGTGCACCCCATCCTGTGACAGGAGCTGCTGGGTGTGATGCCAGCAGCCTGAGATGACATCATTATTTTCCTTGAGGGCTCCTGGAGCTCACATTATACTTTGACCACCTAAGTAAGAGTCTCTCAAAGTGCTAATAATATGTAAGTGGGCTATGGTGAAAGATTCTTTGCACAAAAAAAAAGTCATGCAAACATGACTCATTCCAGTCTTGTTCCTTGGTCAATGTTGTAGTATGTTACTGGTGAGAGTAACAGAGATGCTGAAATAAGTAAACTGGAAAGCCAAGTGGCTTCCCCAAGGTCACATCACGAACCACTCATGCAGACAGATTTCAAAACCTGCAGGCTTAGGGAGTGCCATAGAGGAGCCTCCAGAAGATCCCCGGGGCCAGCTAGTACAAATAAACTAAAAGTCAGAACACTTAACAACAATTAAGGAAGGTCACTCACTTCTTCAGCCTACTGGAACGAGAGTTGATAGAGCCCGAATTCCAGGCAGCTTCTAATATTTCCCTAGATTATAAACATGACCCTGGAGGGGCAGCCCTGGTCTAGTGGCCAAGCCCAGAGGACCAGTGTCTGAGATGGGTTGCTTGCCCTTGAAGAGGCCCCCAGAGCAAAGAGGCGCTCTTCTGCCCCCATTCTGTCCAGGCCCTGGCCTGTGGCTCTGATTCAATCGCCCACAGTATGGGGTTACAGTAAAGAAGACAAAATTCCCACAGTCAGTCCACAGCACACAAGCCGTGGGACCCTGCACCAGGAAATGAATGTCTCTGCCTCTTGATTTCCTCATCTCTAGAATAGCAACAGTTTTAGAGCTTTATTGGAAATGTTTAACGAGATAATTCATATGAAGTTCTCAGCAGTTCACAGTACACAACAATGGCAATGTTGCTGTCATTGGAGAGAAGAAGCTGAGGCCATTATTAGATTAGAAACTTGGAGGAAACAATACAACAAATGTATGGGCGGATATGACCTGCTAGGCACTGCATTAAGCTTGTGGGTCTGATTCTTTTTGAAGCGTGGAATTATCTGTAATTACCCATGTGACGATGGAGCAAACAAAAATATGCTCAGAGAGGGAAAGCCACTTCCTCTAGGTAACACAGGAAGGGGTGGGCCTGAAACAGGGACAGTTATTTAATTCATTTTCTGTGATTTTTTTAAAAATTATATTTTTAAAACAATCATATTTTATATACCAGGCTCAGTTCCCTCTCCCTCCTGTCCTCCTTCTCCTCCCATCATTCCCCCACCCCACCCGCCATCCACTTCTCAGAGAGGATGAGGACTCCCATAAGGAGTCAACAAAGACTGTCATATCACTTGAGGCAGGATCAAGACCCTACCCCTTTATCTAGGATGAGTGACATATTCCTCCATCGGGAATTGGCTCCAAAGAATCAGTTCATGCACTAAGGATAAATCCTGGTTCCACTGCTAGTAGCCCCACAAACTACCCAAGCCACGAATGTGCCACCCACATTCAGAGGGCCTAGTTTTAAAATTTACATTTTACTCATAGTTCTGTGTCAAGTCACCCACACCCCAAATTTTGGCTCTATCTAGAGTCTAAAACTGTAGAACACCAACTGTTCAAACAAACATACTTTAAGGCAAGTTATGACATTTATGTTAAACTTTATCAGACTTTAATATGAAGAAGCTGTTCAGTGAAAGGCTATTTATTAAACACTAGCTTGAATAATATAATGAATGAAATAAAAGTTATGCCTCATACTGTCAAGACAAAGATGGATTGGGATGTGTTGGTTACTATGATTTTGCAGTCACAATCAAGGAAAAGAGTTGGAGGCAACTGGGAGTCTCAAGAAAGGATTCCATGACACAGAGGATTTATTAGAAATAAAATGAAACATCTTTCAAGATTTTATTAAGAGCTATAGTCCTTCTACATGATTCTTTCCTCTCTTGGACATTTATGCATGTTTGACTGGGAGCTGAGTTGTGAAATATATGGTTCCTACGAGGGTGGACCGAGGGAGACATTTTTCCATCAAAAGCCGTATTCACCCAGGTGCTGGAAAGTCTTCCAACAACAGTGGACCCTGGAAATAAAGATAAAACATGCCAGCCTGTACCAATGGCTGCTGACGTAGGACTAACTAGTAGTCAACTAAGTAAGAATATGGAGAAATGTGTATGGAACACAATGATGGTTCATTTCATCTTTCTACCAGACTCCAGAACATGACAATGGCCAGAAAAATTATCTGTTACATCCTCTGTATGCTGCTGAAACCCCAAATGGGAGAACCAACGAAAGAGGTGAATGGTTTCATGGCTGTGGGCTCTAACACCAAAGGGACAACCCCTTACTCCAAGACCAGACTGAGTCTCCAGCACTGCAATCAGCAGAACAAACCAAGGCCTTATGCTCACTGCATTATTGAGTTATGTGCAGAGCACTCATCTTGAGGACTCTCAGTGAAATACTCAGTAAATACAAATGCACAGCAGCAGCCCAGTAGCATCAGCACCGCTGTGCACAACAGAGGAGGTGAGGAGATGAGGCCTTGGGTAGGTCTGCCTCTTTCTTCTTTGCAAATGAATCTTGAATCAAACCTGCCCCTTTGCTTTCTGAGCTCAGTGCTCATCGACCATTTTCTGTGTGTGCGCGCGCGTGCGTGCGGGCGTGTGTGCATGCGTGCGTGCGTGTGTGTGTGTGTGTGTGTCCCTGCTTGCCACAGGACTTTTTTACACAACCTATTTGAAAGCCCTTTGACTTGCTTTTCCTGGGCTCTTCAACTTTAATTTACCCATCAAGACACCTGTGTAAATGACACCTTCTCCGGAGATCCATGACATGTCTCCTCCTGAATTACACCCCACTTTCTCTCGTCCGTCTTTGTGCTCCTTTTATATGCCATTTACTACAGAGAGGCTGTATTTATTTGTGTGATAACTATAATGCCTGTCTCTTGGAAAGGACTCTTAGCTCCTAAGCAAATAATTTTTCCACCAGTGTCTGGGTTAGAGTAAACACCCAATAACTATTTGTTAAGTAGCTGGCTAAATAATGGCAGTATGCACAATATAGAGACTACTATTTATGAAAGCCCCAGTACTTGCCTGTTCATGTGCCAAGCCCTGTTTGTGTTCGTCAGACAAATCAACAAGGCACATTCTGCTACCTTGTAATTTATAGATGGAAGAATTGACTTTGCAGAGAGCGAACTCAGTAAATTTGCTATATTTATAGATATTCCACAGTGGAAGTAGGATGTAAGCCCAGGTAAACTTGACATCAATGCTTAACCTTCATCCACGTGACAGCCACCTCACCTTCTTTATACCTGATATGATGCCCTGTGTCTGAAAATGATAGCAAGCAGCATGTTGAGTCATGTCACAATGACACCAACATCTCACTTACATCTACACTGATTCTAATCCACATCGGTGTGGGGGAATTCTTCAGAATGCTCTTTGTCTGTCAGACACTACTACGCACACCCTCTAATGCCGCCACAGAGCCCTCACATCTTGTGTCTGCGAAGGTGTGTCTCCCCCAGACACCCCACTGCTGCCACGGACTCCTCTTCACATCTCTCCGTTCTCAGAGACACCCTTGTTGGGATAGATGTTCAGTTTTTTTCTGAGAAGGGCAGAGGGACTTTCTTGAAATAGACCTGCATAGAGGTAGATTTTAGTTTCCTACTCTCATCCCACCAGGCAGTAGGAAATGTATCATCAATTCCTCTAGTCTTCCCCAGTGAGAAGTTTCCTTCATTTCTTCTTCCATGGTAGCCAGTGTCCCACAATAGTAGAACAGTCTTTAGTGGTAAAAGGTATCAAATTGCATGTGTAGATCCCAGAACCTGTGCCAGAATATGCATCAATATTACATAGAAGCTCTGCTGAGACAGACTGCTGGACCTGCCCAGAACATTCCACTCAGTAACTCTTGGAAAGAGCCTGTCAATCTGCTCCTGTAGCAAGTCACACAAGCCAATCAAACAATGGCTGTCCACCTGGACTATGCACTGTAGAATCATCTAGAAAGCTGTCAAAAAAAAAAAAAAAAAAAAAAACCAGTACTGACAGTGTCAGGACTCAGGAACTAGCATCGACAGATCTTTTCAGATGGCCTCAGAGTTAAAACAGTCATGTGACATAAAAGGTTTTGTTGTGGTTGTCCCCTGCTTGTTTGCTTTGGGGCCATAAAAGAAAAGTGAGAATAGGCTGGGCTGAAGGGAAGTCATTAAGATAGGAAGAAAGCCAGAGGAAATTACTGGAACATGGGAAGAAAGAAGATCACCATCTAGACCTCTAGCTGAAGTTTCTCACCAGCTAAGAAGTAATTATTGTTTTCCCATAAAGTGGCTCGTGAACACTAACTGCAGCAGAAGACCAGGCGCGGCTGTCAGCACCCACATTAGGAGGCTCACAATGACCTTGCAACTTCAGTTCCAGGGGATCTGATGCCCTCGTCTACCTTCAGCAGGCACCTATATGTATGTATAAGGTACACATACAAGCAATGGCATCCACATAAAATAAATAGATATTGATGGATTTACCTCCTTATGGTTTTAGGACACCCCTCCCCCCCCCGCCTTTAACTTCTAGAATCAAGAATGGAAGTCTTAGGTTTACTTTTGGTTATAATGTTCCGAGGAAGAAGAAAAAGAAGGGCTTGGGATTCGGATTCCTTCACTTGGGTCCTGTGAGAGAATCTGGTCCTCCACATGGTCTTTGCTGGCCTGCATTGAGTGTGGTTGGGTCTTGACTCCCTGCCCCCTGGGAGGAAGGTTTCTGTGGACATTCGAGCGCCTGTGGTACAAAGCCTCTGAAGCCAAGAACTCTGATCTAGAGGTTTCAAATTTCCTACCACCCAAAATGGTTTTCCCAGAATAGGTTAAGGCTGTGGTGGGTGTCTAATTTGACACAGTCTTTTAGCATGGCATTTTAACAGTATTTATTAAAATCAACAGTGTGCTTATCCTGTAACCCAGAAACTGGACAGCTTAGTTTATTCCCTAGAAAAACTATATGCCCAAGGGTTTGTCCAAGAATTTTCACTTTAGAGTTGTTTATTGTAAACGGATAGTAAAATGGAGTGGGCAGATTTCTTTATGATTAAGGGAATGGTAAAATAAATTGTGACATACCCACTGTGAAGATAAGTTCGATACTTGGCCAAAAAATTTACGAATTGTTTTTAACCTTTAAAAGCAATGTGCATGACAATGTGTTCTCTAATCTACTGTTTATGAAAAACTGCTAGGACACAGAGAACTCTACATTGTTACATATGTTTATATATATGAACATACATAAACGGTAAGGGAGATGCCCACCAGATGGATAAGGGTTACCTCTGAAAGAAGAGAGGGTCTGTGGGGTGAGCAGGAGGTAGGGGCTGCATACATGTCAAACAAGGTTGTGCTTTTGCTTTCAGAGTTTCCATCAGACTTTTAAAGTTTTTAAAAAGGATGTAACTATGCACCCACTGAACACCCCCTATTTCTCTCTCTCTCTCTCTCTCTCTCTCTCTCTCTCTCTCTCTCTCTCTGTGTGTGTGTGTGTGTGTGTGTGTGTGTGTGTTTGTGTTAAAATGTGTCTCTGAGCATTTGGTATTTGCGTATATAGGGTTGACTTAGAATGCTGGTTTGATGGTAGCACCCTCAGTATCCCTGGGGAATTACCAAACATTTGAGCTGTTAATATTTTTTCCCGAATGGGAACACTAGGACAATCCTAGGATAAGGATTCCCTCTGCTGTCTGGAGTCACACCTGAGAACATGGCCTTCCCTCATGAACGTTTTGTTGTTGGGATGGGAATCTCTGAGGAAAAGCAACTTCAAGGAGTTCTGCTCACAGTTACAAAGGACTGTGGAAGTTTTGCCACTGGGGACTTGATTAGACATGACTCTGGGAGAAGAAAACTGCTCACAGTGTGGTGAATAAGAGAAGGGGAGAGAGAAAGACACACACACAGAGAGAGAGAGAGAGAGAGAGAGAGACAGAGAGACAGAGAGAGAGAGACAGAGAGAGAGAGACAGAGGGACAGAGACAGAGATCCTTCAAAGACATTCCTCTTAAGGATCCACTTCCTCCAACTAGGCCTCACCTCCTACAGCCCCTTCAGTATGAATTCATCAGGAGAATAAGCCATAGATTAGGTTGGTGTTCTCATGGTCCATGCCACTTCAATAGCACCAACAGCCAGGAATTAAGTCTCTAGCAATGAACGCTTGAGGACACAGTAGAGCCATAAAATTTCTCAGGAAATGAGAGACTGGTCTGTGACCTAGCAGTTGGAAAGCCTTGTGAAACAGCTTTCTGGTGTCCCAGGCCACACCTCCTCCTGGAATGCTGTTTTCAAAATATGTTTCCCTCAAAATGAGGTTGTGAATCCTCACCATCCTGCTAGCCTTCTTTCAGAAGAGAGGTGAGGATTTCTTACCCTTGAGCCTCTTTCTTCCAACCTTAACAAGCTTTGGCTACACTAGGCCAGCTGGCAACTCATTGTTCCCTGTGCATCTCCTGACCCCGAGGGCCCTGATTTATTCCATTCCATAATTCTTCCCGCATGGAAGGCAGGTGCCTGCCCTGAAAATACTGTTTTGGGAATTCCTGAGAAGACATCAGATAATCATTCTAATTTTGTTAGTTAGGCAGAGAAGGTTGAATCCCGCTCAACAATGGCAAAGCATCTATATTCTTTGCTAAAGTAAACATCCGCCTTTAGTTCTCTTTTATGGAACCAATTTAAGGATCAGCATTGACCAAGTTTTCCAAAAACCTTCAGCCATTATGTTCCCCCTTGATAAAGTCCTCGATTAGAGGTGCTGGATAAGGGCTTCATGAAAAAGCAACACAGTTCCCCTGTTTCAAAATTTAATAACCTCAGATAATAACACAATGCACGTGCTTTCAGTACTATCAAAATTACTGATATAAAAACTATGTTGATCGCAGCTGATACTTGTTCCAAGGTTTGTGATGCCTTAATCTTTTTGCACAAACGGGTTCCTCTTGACCCAGCCCATCTGTTCTGTTTTAAGCAGCCATATTGAGATGTAATGCCATAACATTTACTTGTTTGTAAGAGTGTAACTCAATAGGTTTGAGTAGTCTCTTTTCTATTTTCTAACCAATGTTCACTCTGTTCTCTGTGTGCCAATCATGTACACTCTGTTGTTCTCTGCACACTTAACCTCTTTGGGCTCTTCGCTTCCTCCCTTTACCTGGAAAAACTTCTTCAAGCTATTAGTAACTTCAAGCATACATTCCAGCACCCGAGCTTTGGTGCCATGAAGACAGAAAGTGGGTCTGTGTCTCACAGGGCAGGGTGTCCCCATTTTTAAAAATCAGTATAAACCAGGAAGGTAAATCTGACTAAGCTTATATTAAACTATAGAAGAGGACAGAAGAGAGGATAATTTGCCCTCAGCTTCTGAATGGAGAAGCGGATCTGAACCCATATCTTAAAACTGCTTCCAATCACCCCAAATCTTTACCACTCCGGGAGTAGAACAAAGACTAGAGTCAGCACAGCCTAAAAGAACATAAGGAGTACCTTCTTCATGTCGGATCAGGTATGGACACACTGTTACCCAAACTGTGGATATTGAGAAGAAATGGACAAGTGAAAAAAAGGCAAGATGCAAGTATTTGGATATCAACTCTGGATATTTGAGGAATCCAAATAGAAATTAGGGATGAACTTACGAAATGTATTCTGGGCACGTGGGTGGAGCAGGCCTTAACAGACTTAAGTTCAGAGGCCACTATTCTCCAAAGATATAGGTTAGGAGTGTAACTGGGTGGTAGGCTACTTGTCTATCAAGCAAGAGACCCTAGGTTCTATCCTTGAGCACTGTAAAAAACAAATGGAAAAAATAAAAATAAGAGCTAACCAAAACAAATATGAGGATATCTAATAGCTCCCTTTGTTCTATCTTCCATCAAAGACTCATGACTGGTGGGGTTGCATCTCTGATCTTTGCTCTGAATTGCCTGAAATTCTAAGGAAGTTCCAAGTTCTACATGAAGATTCACTGCAGTTAGTCTGGGGATGGTGTTGAAGTCTAGAATTGATATCTTTTCTCTTTAATGACCAAAAGACATTATTGGTCAACAAAGAAACTGTAGAGTGTCTGGAATGTCACATGTACCCCCAGCACAGACCAGCTGGAATAAAATTTGTGGGTGTTTAGAACACTAACTTCTGTGCCCTAAGACATGGAAGATTTTATGAAAATTCACAAAGCAGTACCAATGATATCTCCAAACATCAAATACTATTCCCAAAGAAATGAATTTTCCTTTACGGGTTTTTAAGGGTAAATGTGAATGTTGCAAGAGAAGAAGAGAGAGAAGGAGAGAGGGAGGGAGAGGAAAGGGGGGAACTTGTGAGTTCCAGGAAGGTAACTCAAGCTGTCTAGCTTGGAGGCAAGCATCTTTACCCACCGAGCCATTCTGTTAACCCTCTATTTCATTCTTGGTCATTCCTTCTCTTCCCATTCCCTCCTTTCCTTTGTGCTTTACTGGAAGTTCACAAACTGTTCTCAGCTGTGTTAACCCCACTATAAAACCCTCCCTTCTAGGTCTCCAAGTCTCCAGACTCTGTTCTAAGCAGGTTGATCCCTGGGCTCACTATGGAACATCAGTACCTGTGGAACTTTGGCGCTTACTATCCTGAGTCCTGACTATGTTTAGTAAATCTCAAATCACCCTCAGTATGGGGTGGTGGCTGGTAGGTAGAATGAGCTTCCTTTAGGCTCAAATTTCCAGAAAAGAAAATAAAATTTCACCATATATCTTAGCACAGTGGTTGTTGCTTGAGAGCATGGAGGGCTGATTAAAACCCAGGTGTTTGGATCACCCTTGCTTTTCTGATCCTGGACAGGCTTCTAAGTTGGGGTCCCCATAGTTTGTCCTGTCAAGTTCCTGGTGATGCTGCAGGTTCCTTAAGCATACTTGGGAAGGAGGGAGACTAGAGGAAATGCTTCTGCTCTCCCCTTCCTTCTTCCTCCCTGCTTCCCAGTGAAGAAGGTTCCACGTTTGTAGTGAATAACACAGAAAAAGTAACTTTTCAGCACCTTTGGTTCAGGCACTTTGCGGATTTCTGTTTTCAATTGACTGACAATAGCTGTTGGCATGCTGCATCATTTCAAACCTGAAATACACGTGGTTCATGACCAAACCCACCTTGAAGAGACAGCTAGAGTCCTTTAGACCTAGAGACAACCCACGTTGTGATTCTAGTAGTATTACTTACTCCCCAACTCTAAGGCACTTGTTCACAGCTCTATATTTAGGACCCATCTGGAGTTTAGTAAAGATTCAGTTCAGTTCCATCAGCAATAAAGACAACTTTATTTGTCCAGCTTCTTTGATCTGTTTCTTAATTGGGTACCAGTTTGGGGGTTAGGTGGAAAGTTCATTTAATTCATACCATTCAAATCACAATAGTGACTTAAAATACCTAAAATTCCCAAGTTCTGTCACATCTAAAAAATCTTTACTATATCCCAATGATTACTGATGGTTTGTTTGGAGGATGGGATGATTCCCTTGTAATCATGAGGTTATGGGGCCCAGAGGTTGAGACTATGCATGATTTGTAGATTCTGGTGCTCTTATTGTTGGAGTCCTGGTTCTCATCCTATGAAACATTCTACATAGTCATACAATAACTCACTGTACATCTTCATTTAATAATGTCTCAACTTCTATTTTGCAGTTTAACCTTTTAAATTCTGACTCTCTCTCTGTGTATGTATATACACACAGAAGTTAGAATTAGAGTGGATTTAGCATTTTCATAGGTTATATTATCCTGAGCCCATACTGATGACACTAAATGTATATGTTGTTTTCCACAGCAGCTACCAATTCTCCAACACCATCTATCAGTTTGACAACTAGGAGCCCACAGCTAGCACAGAGCACATAAAATCAAGGCTTAGTCCCTCTAGAAAGCCCTCTCTCCAATAACAGTTGCAAATCCCAGCCTGCTGCCTGTCCTTCTGTTCAGCTGGGAACCCTGAGACTTTTTTCTTTAAACCTATAATTGGATATAATATCTCACAGAACTTCCCATTTGTGTTCACGTGCTTATTACGAGGAACTTACAAGTGAATAGCCAGAGACAGGTTCTTAACAAAAGGTCTGAATGTTCCCCAGTGTATGAGATTCTGTGCTATACCCCTGGAGTTGCCACCTTCTCAGAGCAAATCATGCACAACCTGAAGAATGTGAACCCTGTCACTCACAAGACTTTGTGGGGAGATTTACAACACAGAAATGGTTAAGTAAATTCTTACCCATCTGCTGTCTCCTCTATTTCTAATGCCCTCCCCAGAGGTTGAGGGAAGGCACTAAAAGAGCCACCATTCTAACCATAGAGGCATCTGCCTCTATCCAGAAGCATTCAAGCATCTCCCCAGGCCATTATCATGCACAAGAAATGCTTCTACTGTGCAGAGTCCAAAGGTTTGGCAAGATATGCAGCAGAAACTAGAGGCAAAGGTAAACAGAAGAAAAAAAGATGCTCTTGTCACTTCTATAGATCAGAAAATTACATGTGTTTTCTATACCTATGTTTGTATATGGTGTGTACATGCACATGTGTGTGTGTGCATATGTAGGAGTGCATGAATGTGCACATGCACATGAAGGTCAGGAAGGCAATCTCAGGTGTTGTCTTCAAGTACATCAACAACCTCCTTTGAGACTGGTTCTTCCTTTGGTCCAGAGTCTACCAATTAGGCCAGACTGGCTGGCCAGTGAGACCTGGGATTTGCCAGTGCCCACTTAGCCAACATTGAGATTACAAGCCAGTGGGTCCAGATCCTTTGGCTTGTAAGGCAAGAACTGCAGCAATGGAGACATCTTCTAAGTCCCTACCTTTATTTGTTGATTATACCACAGCCATTCATTATATATCTCTGAATGGTATCATCTATTATATTATGTAGAGAATCCCAAATTCATTCTATTTATGTTATAAGTAGATACCTATCACCTTTTTTGAGACAGAGTCTTGCAGTGTATGCCCGACTGGCTTGGAACTCAGCATGTAGACCAGGCTGGCCTTGAACTTAGAGATCAGCATGGCTCTGCCTCCCATGGGCTGGGATAAAAAGACATGTGCCACAAGCCCAGCTAAGTTTTATTTATATAAAAGATTTTCCTATAACTTAAGAAACTCAGACGCACTATGCCTATGTGAAGTATGAAAATCCGAGCTCACACCATGAGCTTGTCTTTTCTTACCTGATTATTCTACATGTTGGAAAGCTTCGGGCATCCTCTTCACTCCTAATTCTTGAAATGTTGTAGAATTACTTATGTTTGGTCATGTGTGTCTTATCATATTAGGATGCTTAGTCTACCTTTGCAATATGAATGCTTATGACCTTCATTTCCTGGGAAATATTCATCTGTTATAACCTTGGTATTTTCACTCCTCTTTTCTCCTTTTTCTGTACTTTCAATATGTGGCAGGATTTTATTAATTGCCATGGGACACTTTATTCAGGAGAATCTACAGTACCCTAATATGATAAACCCAGGTTGTCATCAGTAACATCTTTTCATGTGGACTCTTATTTTGAATTATTTCCTAAGGAACAATATTATTTAGTCAAAACCAGGAGGATGTTATACAGATTTGTTTGAGACCTTTAACATTTAACAGGGGAGTCTTCTTTGCAGACCATCTTTCAAACAGAAGAAGCTCTGGAGTGTGGGGACTGTGTCTGTCCATAGCACAAAGACACTGCACCTTGGAGAGTCAGTCTTACCCTGGTCAAGGCAAGTCATGTGTTCTGGAGGCACCATGAGTCCAGTCCTCTCTCTTCTCTACTTGAGTTTTTGTACAGGTAATGTGTCTGATCATTGGCTATGTGGAGCCTCTCTTCAAATTCCATGATCTATGAGGAATCTTTAGACAGCTGACTGAGCCTTTGGAGCTCAAAAAAGTCCAGGCTATTTCCCAGCTCATTCCACAGCCTGAGCCTACAGAGCTGGGACGTTGGCTGCCAGCCAGCCTATCCTTGGCCGTGCATTAGAATGGGATTGTGAATTTTGTTCATTTTAATAAAGAAAGAGACAAATAAAAGAGCTTATTTTGTAAGTTACAAAGGATTATTCCATGAGAAAAAACAAACAAACAAACAACAACAACAACAAAAACAACAACAATTTTTTTCCCGGTGAAGACTCAGGGTGAAGTAGGGGTCTTTATGAATTGTACCAAAGGTTACATGGAAGCCAGATCCTCTCACTGCTCCTTGTTCTGTGTGACTTGGCCCAGGTGAGCAAGTCTGATCACAGTAACAGTGACTGTAAATTTTTATCATCTTACCTTGTTTTGTAATAAGTTCAACATCACCAGAACATGGGAGTTCTCAAATGGCTTCCAACAAAGCTGTCCCAAGACTTGGTTCTCCTGAGATGTATCTCCTGGAAGACTGAACAGGTGAGAACTTGAGAACTCCAAGTCTTTTGATTATCTGTCCATCAGTGTTTCATTGTGTTCATTATTAAACGGAAACACAGTTGAGAGGACAGAAATCGGCACCTGAAATTCACTGGGCTTCATTCTATCACTTCTCAGCTGTCTGGTCTTGAGCATACCAACCCTTGTAGCCACACCTATGAAATTCTTATACTACTTAATTGTTGTGGGAGGCTGCTTGTTGGTTCCCGGCTGCTCAGACCCGAAATAATCACACAGAAACTATATTATTTAAGTCACTGCTTGACCCATTAGCTCTAGGTTCTTATTGGCTAACTTTTATATCTTAATGAATCCATTTCTAGTAATCTGTTTATTGCCACGTGGCTATGGCTTACCAGATAAAGTTCTGTCTGGCTACAGTGGTCCTACATGGCTTCTCACTGACTCTGCCTCCTTTCTCCCAGCATTCAGTTTAGTTTTCCCTACCTAATTCTACTCTTTTGCCATATATAGGCCAAGACAGTTTTTTTATTAACTAATGGTATTCACAGCATACACAGGGGAATCTCACATCACTTAATTCACTTTTGTTTATGTAATACATAATCAAGAAAAGCAGACTAAAATGTCATTCAGATATTACAACAACTCCAAAATATAAAAAAACACTACTGATGTATCAAAGGGTCTTGTGTTAATAATGGGGAACAGATCTGAACACTTGGAACCAATGTTTTGAGGCAAAGGTGAATATGATGCAAAAAAACTACAAATGCTACAAAGTAAAAATTGGGAGTTCATAAATAAGAACATTTTTTTTTTTTTGGTTTTTCGAGACAGGGCTTCTCTGTAGCTTTTGAAGCCTGTCCTGGAACTCACTCTGTAGACCAGGCTGGCCTCGAACTCACAGAGATCTGCCTGCCTCTGCCTCCCAAGTGCTGGGATTAAAGGCGTGCACCAGAACATCTTTAATAAGTTCATGAGTACACTTGACAGCTATATAAAGACAGCAAGTTAGACGAAATTATTAAAATGAATGCTTGCCTAATATCACAAGGCTCTGGGTTCAATTTCCAATGTTGTATATAATCAGAAAGCAATAAATTTTAAAAATGAAAAAATGAAGTTGAACATAACAAAAGTGGACCTAATAGTTTCTGAAGGTTATCAAAATGAAAATTCAATGAGGAAAAAAGATAATAAGAGTGAAAAATAAGAAACTAGATTATCCAAGGACTGAGACAGTGTATTATTAACATGTGTAATTGATTTAATGAAATCACAGAAGACACTACCCAGAAATCCTGGATTCTCAGAGAGCACCAAGTAGGATAAGCAATGAGACACTTGAACATTCTCACACATGTGCACGGACATATGACAAACTTTTATATTCCAAATCCCAAAACCAAATTAAATGAAAATTAGAAGGCGGATGGAAAAGAGAGAAGGAAGAAAGAAAATGGTCTTTGTTAAGTGCAGAAAATGAGGGTGTAAACTTAAGGTTATTGCCATGCATTATGATAAGAATAAAAAATAGCACCAGTTATATTGGGAAACAAATCACACTTTATTAAATTGAATCCACACTTAGACACACAACTTTAGTTATGATCCTGATCTTGACTTTATTCATAATTGGCAAATGCTGGAGATAAACCAAATCTCACTCATCTGCTGACAAGTGAACAAGCTGACACACTCACACAGAGGCATAGGACTCAAACTACTCAAAGGCTCAGACTACTGACTAATTAGTGCCAATGACCCTCAATAGGGCCAATGTAATGTAACTACATTACACCAGGCTTATGGATGCTATATTGCAGGCTCAGTCTCAAGAAGATAGCAACCAGGTCAGCTGTAGCCTCAGCTAAATTTCTAGGGAAAGTGCTTGCTGGGAGGTACTGGGAGAGTGTATGTATTTGTCAGTACTTACAAACTGAAACAGGTCAGGTACCTTTCATTGTGTGTGTAACGTATGTTTAAAATGTAAATATTTCCTTCCCAAGAATTCTGGGATTTTTGTTTATCTTCTTTTAAAAACTGATTTCCAGCTTAATTCTCCTAGTCAGAGAACATACTTGATAGGATCCCAGGTCTTGGCAATTTGCTGAAACTTTTTTTTTTTTTTTTTTTTTTTTTACTGAAACCCAGCAGCTGGTCTACTTGGTGAATGCTTCATTTATACTTCCAGTAAATATGTACTCCACATTTATCAGATGCAGATCAAAAACAACAACATAGCTGGTGGCCGGCTGGTGTTTGTTGTAACTGGTAAACATAGACTGTAACCCTTGGCATCCCCGCCTTGGTAATCAGGCCCTCTTCACCTGCCCTATTCCTTAATAGCCAGGGCTGGCTTCAGTAGCACACTGGATGTTCAGTAAGGATTCTGATTCTTTATTGTTCTTTACCCATTTTCCTGCTCCAATCTCTTTCCTCATCTAATAGTAAGTGAAAGTTTCCTCAGAATCCAACATGATCTGAAGGATGAAAATATGAAAATGAACAACTCCTGATTCCTTTGGTGAGAAGAAGAGATTAAAATAAAAATACATAGATACAACAGGGCTTGACCTTAGGAGTGCCTTGCTTAAAGAGACATAATTTTGGATTGTCCTAAATACACAGTCCTGCTGCATCTTTTATCCCAGGCATCACCTGGTGTAAGGTATCTCATTGTCCAGAGTGTCAGGATCCTCTTTTGTAAGCTCAGGAGCTTAATACATCCTAATTTTACAAGGTCACTGTGAGGATTTCACAAGCCCATGGAACAGGACTTCTTGTGGACCATGCTGAATGTCAGGGTGAGCAGCATGAAACTTCAGGTGGAAACTGTCTGCTTCAAAACCTAGCTGAGCTTGCAGGATGACATGTCTCCCAGGAGGGAATAAGCATCCTCTCACAGGACATGCTAGACTCCGGAGGAAAGTGCCCATGTTGCTGTGTCTCCATGGCAGTTGATTTCCCAAATGTGCTGGGCTAGCTTTCAAAACATTCATGGTGGTGTTTATTATTATTATTATTAGTTTATATTTTATTTAATTAACATTTTTTATTTATTTTACATACTGACCACAGTTTCCCCTCCCTCCTCTCCTTCTATTCCCTCCCCCAAACTCCCATTTACCCCTGGTCCCCATCTATTCCTCAGTCTCTGTTCAGAAAGGAGAAGGCCTCCCAAGGACTTGAATAAAGCATGGCATATCACGTTGACATCGGACTTAGCTCCTCATGGTGGTGTTTTAAAATGGGATCGTGGTAACAGACTTCTCTGGGGCTATGTCCTCTTTGGGGATCATGTAAAAAAAAGGGGGAATTCTTCTAGGTAGAGACTAAAAAGAAATATTCCCAGAACTAGCAAGATTCCCTTTGGACTAGCCATACAAATTCTTTTGACACGACAAATGTGATTTTAGCTATTATAATTTGCAAGTCTATTCTCTACTTTATTACGCATTTACTTGTTGGTGATGGTTTGTTGGTTGGTTTGAATGTGGTCATATATGTAGCCTAGACTGGGTTGGTGCTCATGAAGTACTCCTGACTATCCTCAGACTTGTGGTAATTCTCCTGTCTTGGCCTCCTGATTGCTGAGATAATGGATATGACCTACAATACCTGGCTTTATCACACAATTCATATCTCTTACTATTTAGAATGTACATAAAAGTCTTCTGAATTTTTATGGATATTGCATTTTCTTTGGTCTGTTGAAGCTTTGCTAAATTCTATGTCAAATTTCCAAAAGGGAGTCAGATAGCCATATCTGGGAACACAGGTGTTGGGAAGAGGAACTGATCCATGGATGGAACTACTTCATCATAAATTCAAATTGGGGGTATGTGCTAAACATCTGAGCCTTTGTACTTTTATGTTGTTTCTAAATATTGAATACAATTACCAGTGTTGAAGAGACAGCTCTTAATGTCCTTCTGACATTAATGCCAGTGTGCTAGTTAGAAAGGCAAGAGAAGAATTAAAACCAACTCCAAAGCAGATCACCGGGTTCAATTTCCCATCTCACCTGCTAGTCAGTTGTTTAGCCCTCTGTGCCCATTTCTTCCTTTGTTCACTGATGATGCCAGTGTTGGCTACTTCATGGATATACTATTAAAAACTATATGAGGTTTGATACCTAAAGCACCCAGAACCTAATCCAGCACATACTAAGCACTGGAAACCTTTGCTATCATAACATTTTCACACAAATTTGAGAGTTACCTAATGAGGGAAGAAGTGGATACCCTGGACCTTAGAGAAAGAAGCAGTGGAGCGGGCTCCACACTCAGTGGCCACTATGGTCTGACGACTCATCACACCATTGCACCCCTTGCTAAGTGCTAAGTTTATTTTACCGCGAGCGCCGTGAAGAAGGCGCTCAAGGAGAATGAGATATGGACTAGAGTAGAATGTGCTGGTGTCGGCTCCCTGAACAGCTTCAATTGTCATCTTCTTTGACTCGGCTTTCATATCTGACAAGCATGGGTGAATGGTGTTTGTGTCCCTTCTTTAGTGCAAACCTTGATTTTCTTTCTTCTTTCCCAACCAAGGGGCGTGTGGGTTTCTTCCAGCTCTCTGTCCGTCCTCAAAGAAGAAGGTACAACAAGAGAAATGAATTTGATTGCACTCAACAAAAGCTTACCTTGCAAGTAAATAGCAGATCTCTTTCCAATGCTCCTACAGGCCGGTGGCACGTGTGGAGAGAGCTTTATGTGGTGGCCTTGATGGGCTTAGCGGCACCTGATTTTCTTGCCAACTGGTTCTATTTGCCTCTCCACACTTTCCTCTAGACCCAGCAAACAACTTTCTTGACTCATCCCAGGTCTAACTAATTAGTTTGAAGGTACCAGGTAATTTTCTCAAAGGCACTTCATTTCTTCATTTTACATAATTTATTTGTTTGTTTATGGTGTTTGTGTAGCAATATGTGGCAGTCAGATGGCAACCTTCATAAGTCAGTTATCTCCTTCCAAATATGTTGAGTCCCTGGGAACAAATTCAGGTCATAGGTTTAGAAGCAAATTCCCTTACCCACTGAGCCATCTTGCCAGCCCTGCATCCTTATCTAAAAGATTTATGGGTCATTCATCTCTGGCAACCACTGTATCCAAAGCTGTTGAAATCAAACAAATTAGGGAAATAAACAAGTGTACCGATGCATACATACAAGATGACATTTACACTTTGCCAGCTCTTTGCTAATACCGAGATCTGGATGCTTCCTTTTGCTCCCAACAGAATCATCGAGTTACCTTCCATGGCCAAGCGGTGATCACAGATAAGATCAAGTTCAAGTGTAGAAGAGGAATTATTAGCTTGTACTAATGTCTGGATATTTCCTTCTCAGTAGAACTAAAGGATGTCAAGTGCTAGAGCAACAACCCGAGAGGGCTTTTCACCTTCTGTGCCAGCAGCAAGAATAGATGCAGATGTGTCTCGAGTATTTGCAGGGAAAGGACTAGTGCTTTTCATGATGGGGGTGATGGGCCAGAGAAGAGAACATTGTAGAGAAAATATGGGATCCAAATTCTTAATCTGAAGTTGATCATCTATACCACCATGGATAGACACTTAATATTTAGAGTCTGCGATTTAGCTACTGAAACAGACATTTCTATGAATACAAGGTGGCTGTATTATTAGCTGTTCTGTTTTCTGTATATATGACCTCCATCACCCTTCCCCATACCTTCTTATACTCCAAGCATCTGGCTTGAATTGTAAATCCAGGAAAGCTAACTCTGTGTAGGTTTAGTACAGTTGGCTGAGTACTGGGTATTTTGGGAAGGGGGTACCAGACCAGCTATAACACCAGGATGTTTATAGCCCACATTTGCCTATGACCTTTCCAAACAAAGTTAGGCACCCAAAGTAACCACCTTTCCTCTGAAACATTTGGAATGTTGGCAGGCAGATTTACGTGTACCACTTGCATGGACTTTAGTAAGGAGGAAGGACTAGTGCTGAGCAAAGGAATGCAGGAGACCAGCAGAGATTTTCTGGTCTTTGCTGAAAACAGAAGGCCCCACTTGGGTTACTGTAGCTCCAAGCCACATTTTAGACATGCTATGCATAGCGCTTCTCTGGGGACCAGGAGTCTAGTGTTACAAGAGTTCAGCGGCCTGGCCAGGAAAACCAACACCCCACTGCTAAAGGTTAAGAGTTTATCCAACTCATTTTTTAAAGAGCAGTTTTGGCTTTTACTTTGGGTCTACAATGAGAGTGAAGACAAACTCACTCCATTGGCCTCATCTACTAGGGTCTTGACTGTAGGGGGAGGGTGAGCCAAACAAAAACATCAGAAACAAATGCTTCTCAGAAAGTCAGCCATACCTCACATAAGCCAAGTTTTCAATCACTTAATGTGACCATAGGTGTTAGGTTGAAAGTCCAGAAGTCCCAATCAGTTACTACCCAGAATTAGAATGTACTAAATTCCAGCAATGTTCTACCATGGCATGTTAGAGCAATGATCCCTCCGTCTAGTCTTTCCTGTCTGATGTAGATGACCATCTGCCTCTTTTTCAGTATAACTGAGACAAATTTCCAGAAGTCCCAATGGAAATTGTAAATAATGAAAGCTTATTTCCCCTTGAGGAAGCTAAGAGAACAAATGTGGTTTGGGAAAATATGGCTTTTATTTTACCATCAATATGATGCCCACAAAGACAAGAGCAGAGAAGAGAGAGGGACTGGAGTCCAATGGTGTTATGTGAGGATTTTTTTTTTTGGTCTATAGTCATACTTGATTCATTAATCTTAGAATGTTCAATTCAGTACTGAACACATTCCCTTTCCTGTTGATACCGTTTTCTGTTAATTTTTTGGTCACTTTACCACCTCTGTTGATCTAGAAGGACTGTGATGTGTCCAAGATAACAAAATATCCATGAGTACTTACATTAAAAGCTTTTGTTCTCAAATACCATTGTTTCTTCTTCCTCTCTGTCTCTCTCTTTCATGTGTGTGTTACTATTCTCAGGAAGGTACAAGTGATCATCTATCAACTGACCCAAATTCACTGCCTGCACTGATAACATGGGCTTGAGACCACAGCTGGGAGAAACGGCATCATTTGAATGTATTGGTTTGCCCCTTTGTAAGGTCTCAGAACATAAGAAAGACAAGCAACAGGCAAAGAAAAAGGACTGTTTTCTATTTCAAATATAAATTCAGATACTTTGCCTAGTTACAATATAGGACATCACTGTATACTGAAAAATAATCCATCTGCCCAGTTTGACAAAATGAACACCCAGGAGTCACATGCACTGTTTAAGCTCTAGAGGTAAGATGAGAGGCCACAATATCCCATCCATCTCCAAGGACAGACTTAAGGTTTAAAGTGGAAAATACTGGGAGGCACATTTAGAGTAAGTATAAAAACCATTTAAGAACCAGGGATGCTTCCAATATTGTGATGTTGTTTATCAGGGCTAATTCAAAAGCATATCTTTAATTAGATGGAGCCAATATACTGTTGATCTTTCTGATCACTCTCTCCAATTTTTAGAAATAATTTGGGAGGTGTGGGAGAAGAGAGTTCCCAACAATGTCAAGATTGACAGGGATAATAATGGGGTCCAGGGGAGATGGGATTGTTCCTTCCAGCTGCATTCTGAACTTCACTACTGACCATTTAGCACCCAGGAAAGGTAATGTCTCTAGAAGGACCCCCAACAAACATGGTAGATATTCTAGTCTACATATACTCTTCAGTTTGATTAACATCAGAAGAGTTTCTGACAAAGACAAGAGGCAAATAGAACAATCATGAATAGAAGACATTCCTGATGGTCAGTAGAAAAGTAAAAATACTACTCTGAAGTCAAATGTGAGTTCCAATCTGAATTCATATATAAATCAAAGCACAATAATAGCTTAAAATAACTTTTAAATTTAGTTAGGATAAAACCTAATGGGTAACATTGCGAGATTGTCATAGTTCTTCATCATTATTCCTTGGTCTTATTCACTCCCCACTACATTCTCCACTCTCGATGGCTCCTTTTACTGTGCTCCTTTAAATACTTCTTCTGATGGATGTTAACATATGGGAGAAAATATGACATTTTATTTAGAAGGAAGAAGATCCTGCAACCTCTATAGATCAAGGACTGACTTAACTGGGGCAAGGAGGAATGAAGAAATGACAAAAACACGTATGTTTTCCTCTTTTTTAAATTGTTGCTGCCTATTAAGCTATGGCTTTCCTAGGCAGCAAATGCAACTCTGCCACTAACAGCAATGGTTCAGCTGCAAGAGCCGCAGCCAGAGGAAACTCTGATCCTTCAGGCACCAACTCTTTCAAAGCTACAAATGGAGCTTATCTAAATCTCTGTCCCTCTAAAGAACTCAAGTTTCAAAGGCTGAGGTAGAATCCTGCTCCCCAGAGAGGCTGAATAGCAAGCAGCTCACTAGCTCCCTTCCTCACACCTTCCAAGGAGTTCTGCTTCATCTTGCCCCTCCTTATAAACCCTTCTCCACCTGGCTCCTCCCTACAACTTCCTGGCTGACTCAGCCTCCTGACTTTGGGGTTACCCGAGGAAGGAATGTCATTTTCCTCAGTGGTGTAGCCACTGATACAGTTTGTTTTTCATGTTTCAGTGAATAAACCCTCACTCCTACAGAAAGTTTCAGGTTTGTTTCTTAATATTTTTTAGTGGTCAACTTCATTTCATCTTCTATCTGGTTGTGATGAAACTTACATATGCTTGTCTCATTTATGCCCATCTTTCTAATACTTCTTTTTTTTCTATGTGTATGAGTGTTTTTCCAGAATGCATGAATATGTACTGTGTGCATACCTGATGCCCATGGAGGCCAGAATAGGGCATCAGAGCCACTTGAACTGGAGTTACAGATGGTTTTGAGCTTTCATGTGAGTACAGGGAACTGAACCTGGGTCCTTTGAAAGAAAGAGCAGCAAGCACTCTTAACCAAGGAGTCACTTCTCCAATTCTAATAATCTTTGTTTATTTTAGATAAAATGAATAATTAGGAAAGTATATTTCCAGACAAAGAGTTATGTTTTCTTATATTTAATAGAAGAATACTTTAAGATTTTTTTTAAATCTATGGTCAACTAAGATAATGACACATTTCTTCCATGGAGCTGTTGTAACTACCTGTGTTTTCTCCATTCATCTTGGCTCTCCCCAGTTGCTTTAAAATGTGTTTGCATTTTCAGTCAAATTCTCAAACATCTTTTATAAGAACTTCCCCCAGGTATGTTATGTTACTAGGGTTGATTGTGATTGGTTTTGTTATTATATTTCTTCTTTCTGGATGGGATGATGTAAGTGCATCTTGTGTTTCTTAACCATTATGAGCTGCATCCTCTAAGTAGTCATTTATTTCTGCATACTTTTAGTATTGGTCAAATAATTAATGTTTTAAAAATAAATCATTCCTTTATTCTCTAATTGTCATGAATCATCCAGGCTTTGCAATCTTTAGTTAGTTAAAGTAATTTGAAATAGACATATTGCTTTAACAACACATTTAAATATTCTAAACTTCCTGGGCATGGTGGTTCACAACTTGTAATATTAGCATTTGGAGGGCTGAAGCAGACAGATTATATGAGTTTGAGGCCAACCTGAGCTATTTAGTGTGACCCTGACTCAAATCAAAACACTAATTGTACTCAATGGTTACATTAACAAAAAAAAAAAAAAGTGGAAAGATCCATGGTCAAGTACTGAGCAGAGCTCTGGGAGTCCTGCTGTAGACAGGGAGGAGGAACTGCAGAGTTGGGTGGAGGGGGGGAAGGGAATGTTGTCAAGATCATAATGGGGGAACCCACAGAGACAGATGACCAGAGCTTCTGGGAGCTCACCAACTCTGGACCAACAGCTAGGGAGCCTGCATGGGACTGACCTTTGCATTGTGTAACAGTTGTGTAGCTTGGTCTCTTTGTGGGGCTCCCAGTCGTGAGATCAGGGCCTGTCTCTGGCACTTGAGCTGGCCTTTGGGAACCTATTTCCCATGCTGGGATGATGCAGCTTTGATGCAGGGGGAGGAGCTTGGTCCTGCCTCAACCTGATGTGCCATGTCTGTTCATGTCCATAGGAGGCCTGTCCCTTTCTGAATGGCTAATGAGGAGCAGTGGATGGGGAGGTGGGTAGATGGGAGTTAGGAGGAAACAGGAGGAGGGAAGGGAGGGGAAACTGTGGTCAGTATGTAAAATAAATGAAAGAAATGTAATTAATAAGGAACTAGATAGGAAGTTATAAGGGAGATGGAGGGATCAGGGAGAGTTTGAAGGAGAGGGATTGGGGACTATGACCAAGACACATTGTATACATGTATGGAATTTTCAAAGAATTATAAATAAGTAAATAAATAGCTCAAATTATTTTTAAAATTACTAAATTTTTCCTTTCATTTTTACTCTCTCCCCAAACTCCAGTCTTGTTCTTTATCATGTACCTTGTTTATTCCGCCCTTCCAGACCCCTCCGGGCTATGTCTAATTTTCAACTTTTCAGAAAACCAGATTTTATTCCTATTGGTTATCCTTATACTTTAAATGTTTTATTAAGTTTTTCTCTTGCTATCACTTTCTTCCTCCTTCCATTAGGTTTATTTAACACATGGAGCTCTCACACTGAACACCAACCTGCAAATATCCATACATTCTTCTAATTTATATTCTGACTCATGTAGAAAGCAATAGAGCATGAACACAAGGCCAAGGTTTTCCTATGAATCTGACTTTGGATTCCATTTGTCTTAGTAGCTTTTAACTCTTTTGCTATACTTTCTGATTCTTATTATGGTTTCTTCTTTGACCCCCAAGTGACATAGCCTTCTATTTCCAGACATTATCATTTTTTAATATTTGTATTGATTTCTAACACAGCAACAAAATGATCTGGTAATACAATTTAAATAATGTCATCTTTTCATCCTTTGATATTTGTTGAGTCTCCAATGCTGACCTAGCTCAGAATTAGTTTTTTTTTTAAATAAATGTGTATAAATAAAACATGTATTCTTCAGTCACTGGTTTCAATTGTCTCTATGTGGATATTTAATTAAAATTTAAATATAATTTTAAAATGTTTTATTAATTTTTTGAGAATTTTATATAATGTATTTTGATTTTCACGCTTCCTCCACATCATCCCAGATACGCCTCTGCCTTCCCATTCACCCAAATTCCTGTTTCCATTTTTGTCTTGTTTTTCCTTAACATCCACTAAGTTCAATTTGTGCTGCCCAAATACTATTGGCTGCAGTGCCTGCTTGAGCATGGGTGGTCACCAGGAGCAGTCACACCCTTAGAGAAAGTGAAGAAACGACTCCCCTTCTCCTAGCAGCTATGCATCTCAAGAGCTCCATAGTTAGGGGCGGGGCTTTGTTCTCACTTTCCCTGTCCATGCTGGTTTGTCCTCACACAGCTCTTGTGCAAGCCGTCACAATTACTCCAAGTTTATATGTGCAACTGACCCATTGGAGCCAGAAAAGAGTTTTCTTTCAGTCATCCCTACCTCTGTCTCTCATACTCCCTCCTCCAAGTTCTATGGAGATCTCTGAGCCTTGGGGTAATGGGTGTGATATGGCGTTCCACCTAGGATTGAGCATTCCCATAGTCTTTTATTTTCTGCATCTTGACCAGTTGAGGGCTCTGTGTCAATTGCCATCTACTGTAAGAAGCTTCTCTGATGAGGGTTGAGACATACTAATCTGAGTACAGCAATAAGTCCTTAGTACTCACTTAAATACTGTGTCCATTTATCAGAAGAGTAATAGTGGTTTTTCCTCTAGAGCCCATGGCCTATCTAACCACAAGTTTTATTCCCATAATAGTGTCACGTATGGGTTTCATCTTGTTGAGCCAGCCTTAGAGTCAATCAGAAAATCTTTTGTTGCTCCAATAACATTCAAGCTACTATTGAACTAGTAGGTATATCTTGCCAGGACAGTCGTTGCTGTAGCTAATAGGTTTCAAAGCTGGGTAAAATATTGTTTTATTTAATATCTGATGCTATATAATTTAGAAGGCTTTCATCCATATTCATCCATCCATCCATCCATCCATCCATCCATCCATCCATCCATCCATCCTCTGATTTCTTCCTTCTATGACACATAACATAGACACAGGGTTGATTTTATTTTAATTCTTTTTGTTTCTACCTATTTATTCTTATTTTCTCTATTTTTGTTTCATTACTGTTGTTTTACACTACTTATTTGAACACTTGGGTCATATTCCTTCAGTTCTATCTAATACTACACAACAGTGTGACTTTGATGGTAGAGCAACTTCAGCTGATAACATTAAACTTGCAGCATGCTCATTTTTGTTATTTACCTTTTTTATCTTCCTTTGAAGAATAATTCAGATCCTTTTCATGCAAAATTATTTGCTAATAAGACTCAATGTCTGTTTAAATCATAGGGGCATTGGTAAATATCTTACTTGACTTTTGGGTAAATTACTTTGAAAACAGTTTGGAATGAAGTTTGCTGAACAAAACAGCCTTCTGAATATTTCCCTTATATGTTCCCAGATAATGCTAATCTAGCGATGGAATCTTGCTCCCCAATAACAAGGCTCTCAAAGTCTTAGTCTCTGATTATCTCTTTATACTAGATGACTTCTTTCAAGGCTCTTTTTGCACTGAGGATCTGGCCATCTCTTTGGGTCAGTTTGCAATTATTTTTCCCTCTTGAATTCTTTCCTGGTTGTCATAGTTGAACAAGATCTTCCTCATATCTGAGAAAATTATTAATCACTCAGTTCTTTACTGGTTGCCCTATTGTATAGTTTTGACTTGGTAACTTTTCATCCTCTAAATCGTACAATAAAGCAGCAAGTATGGAAGACGGCACATTGCAGACCTCCAGATATTTGGTGAGTTAGACTCAATTGCATTCAGATTCTAAAAGAGAAAATCTTTGTTCCTAAGTGGGAATAAATTCCCCACAGTGGACTTCCTGGAATATAGACCCTGATCTTTTGTCAATTTTTGTGAGTTAAATTGGATTAATACAAAATTGCTCCTCACACGAGTGGAAACGGTTGCTAATAATAATAGAATTACTGGTCAGAGAGAAATTGATGCCACCTGTTCCACGTTAGCCTTCTGCCTTCTCCTTTGCCATTTTCTGGGTTTTGGAAACTCCCCTGTGTCTCTGCTTTCTCTACCAGTAAGCCTTCCCCAGAGACAGTCAATTCTGACGGCAATTTTCCAAGACCACTTGCAAAATTGGCTAGGGCTTCAGCTCTAACAAGAAAGGGCATTTATTCTGGAATCTCAAAATGGAGTTTGAAAAAGACATTGCTGAAGTGGTTTCATAAATAGATCCTATATGCACCAGCCTTATTTCTTCACATATAAATGTTAACTCTAATATGTTCAGTGGAAAGAATGTGTTTGAACATGTGTATATGTACACTCTGAGCTGAGTGTTGTTGCACTAGTTTCTGCACATATTTTGACACATTTATATATAAACTATGTTTACATTTAGTGGCATGTTCTCACAGACACATCTGTAGAAGCAGTTATTTGTATTCTCTTGCCAGATCATGTGCCCAGATCAAACTCCTCTGCATTCTATAACCTTTCAGTCAGTGCAACTGAATTTTTAACTATACAATTAAAACATTTAAAATTATTATTCTGTATATGTATATATTAAACTTAACGTTAATATATTACATTTCATTTCTTAATTGAGAATTTTAAGAGTCTATTTTTATAATATGTTCATGTGTATGTGCATGCATGTATATATGTGTACCATATACCCACCTAATTCTCAAAAAGGCCTGAAGAGGGTTTTTTGAGCCTCTGCAATTGGAATTCCAGTTAGTTGTCATGTATGTGTTGGAAACTTGTATAGTAGGAGACCGCTTGTTCATTTCTGGTTGCTCAACTCTGAAATAATCACACAGAAACTATATTATTTGCAGTACTGTTTGGCTAATAGCTTAAGTGTATTTCTGGCTAACTCATATCCTAAACTAACCCATCTCCATTAATCTGTGTTTATAAGGCTGTGGCTTACCAGGTAAAGTTCTGGTGTTTGTCTTTGGTGGGGCTACATGGCTTCTCTCTGACTCTGCCTTCTTCCTCCCAGCATTCAGTTTAGTTTTCCCACTTAATTAAGTTCTGCCTTGCTATAGGTCCAAAGCAGTTTCTTTATTAATCAGTGGTAATCACAGCATACAGAAGGAAATCCCACATCAAACTTGGTTCTCTGCAAAGGCAGTAAGTGCGCTTAAGCTCTCCAGCCTCCGTGATCAAGAACTTTTGACAAGGCTTGGTTACTTTGATATACTGAAAACTAAGCCAGTTTAGTCTGGATCTCGAAGAATATTATCTTAATTCTAAGACTTTAATGGTTATGTTTAGAACTGAGTTGAACTAATTTGAAGGGGTGACCAGGTTGTTTAGACCAAAGTGAGGCATGTTAGAAAGAAAGAAGAAAAACAGAAAAACCCGAGATTCTAAATGGAAACTCATCCGTCTTGCACAAGGGAGGCATATGATCGCTCTGTTTTCTGAGAAACAAAAAAAATACATATTCTTTCTTGCTGCATCTGTGCCCTGCTGGATCCATGGGAAATCCATCCTGACTCTGTGCTAGGCATAAATAGCAAACATTTGACACTTACAGTATTACCCAATCTTGGTTTCATAGTATGTGCCTTCCACCAAGGGTATCACCCATTTTTTGTCTTTGTTTAAAGCTTTATTTTATTATTTTAATTTTTAAAACAATCTCATTTTACATACCAATTTCAGTTCCCTCTCCTTCAGTGCTGGGAGCCTTGCACCTCTCCCACTTCCCCCACCTTCCCCATACCCTACCCTTCATCCACTCTTCAGAGAGGATGAGGCCTCCCATGGGGATTCAACAAAATCTGTCACATTACTTGAGGCAAGACCAAGGCCCTCCCCTGTATCTAGGCTGAGCAAGGTAGTCCTCCACAGGGAATGGGCTTCAAAAAGCCAGTTCATACACTAAAGATAAATACTGATTCCACTACCAGTGGCCCCACAAACTGCTCAAGTCACACAACTGTCACCCACATTCAGCAGGCCTAGTTTGGTCATATGTAGGTTTCCCCAACTGTCAGTCTGGAATCAGTGAGCTCCCACCTGCTCAGGTCAGCTGATTCTGTGGGTTTTCCCTTCGTGGTCTTAACCCTTCCTCTTTATGACTGGACTCCAGGAACTTGGCCCAGTACTTAGATGTCGACATGTAGAAGAATGCAAATAGATCCATATCTATCCCCATGTACAAAACTCAAGTCCAAACAGATCAAAGACCTCAACATGAATCCAGCCACACTGAACTTCATAGAAGAGAAAGTGGAAGTAGACTTGAAGGCATTGGCACAGGAGACTACTTCCTGAATATAAGACCAGTAGCACAGATACTAAGATTGACAATTGATAAATGGGATATCACCCTTTTACCTTGACCTCTATGTAGTATCAGCTTCTTTCCTAGCTCAATTCTTCTAGTAACTAACTATCTTTGGATTCAGTGTATTAGAATGAACATATTGCTTCTGTTCACAGATGAATTTATTATCATATTACAGGACCACCTTTGTATTAAAATTTTTAAACAATAGATATAAATAAAGCAACAAAGGTAGAGACTGACAAGGCATTTCTCTTTGGGTGAGCCAGAGATTCTGAAACAGTTCAATAACCTTGACCACGAGTTAATACTCCGATCATAGCTAATTTATGATTATGGCACAGATCCCAGCAGTGGAGCTTATATTAGTTTATGAAATCTGAAGACATTTGGGGAAGGATCCCATCATGTGGCCCTAACTGACCTGGAATCCACTATGCAGATCAGGCTGTCTTCAAACACAGAGAGATTCACTTGCCTGTGTCTCCTGAGTTCTGAGCTAAAGGCTGACTCCTCTGCACCCAAGCCTGAGGCATGGGTTTGGGCAACTGGAACAGCTCCCTTTGCACATGCTCTTCTGAGACACCTCAGTGAAGACTTGAAAAGGAATCAAAGACAAATCAGGAACCAAATTCACACTGGCAAATGCTTGAAAACCCCCCTCAAGAAAACTGTACCATTTCTTTGTGAAAAATAAATTTACAAACTTTCCTTGTTCACTGCTATGTAAATAGAAGCTCTTACTTCCTTCTCTCTGCCAAATTCTAAATAGTCACTAGGCCCTGTCAGTTTTACTTGATTGTGGGCACAGCCAAAATGTGGCAGGGCCTGTGAGGGGCATGATGTGACTGGGACCATGAAGAGCATGGTGCAGCTGTGTCCATGTGTGGCATGGTGTGGCAGGGCCCATGAAAGGCATGGTATGGCTGGGTCCATGTGTGGCTTGGTGTGGCAGAGTCCATGTGTGGCATGGTGTGGCAGGGTCCGTGTGTGGCATGGTGTGGCAGGATCTGTGTGTGGCATGGTGTGGCAGGGCCCATGAAAGGCATGGTATGGCTGGGTCCATGTGTGGCTTGGTGTGGCAGAGTCCATGTGTGGCATGGTGTGGCAGAGCCTGTGAGGGGCACACAGTATGCTAGGGCCTTTAAGGTCTACTTTCCAAGTGAAGGTCAAAAAGATTTCTCTAGCCTTTGTGTTTTTGAGAGACAATGCGGTTCACCTTGAAAGCATGACTTCAAGACTATTCTGGAGCTTAGCATAGGCTAATGTCTATTCTTCCTGGAGGAAGAGACAAGTGCTGGTGAAGAGTTACCCGAGGAGCAGAATTGCTGAGTGTACCCCAATCTCCAAGATCAGGTATGAATATGAGGAGATAATGTAAGCCTGTCTCTCGAAATGTTAACATTGTAATTATTGATGAGAGCTCTGTCTGGTGGATACTGGATCAAGATCTATAAGATGTCTAGAGGTTGAGATATCAGGGACCCTAGTTCTAAAGAATTGGATGCGGAAGATACTAAGATAAATAGAATGTAGAAAGGATGGAAAATGTACTCAATCTGTAATTCACCAAAAGATTCGTGTTACTGACCTTAAGGTGGCATTAAAACAATTTAAGGTTTTTGATGAATCTGTAGATTGCTTTTGGTAAGATCACCATTTTTACTATGTTAATTCTACCTACCCAAGAGCATGGGAGATCTTTCCACTTTCTAGTATCTTCTTCAATTTCTTCAAAGATTTAAAGTTCTAGTCACACAGGTCTTCCACTTGTTTAGTTAGAGTTACTCTGAGATATTTTATGCTGTTTGTGGCTATTGTGAAGGGTGATGTTTCTCTGATTTCTTTCTCAGCCCATTTATCATCTGTATAAAGGAAGGCTACTGATTTTTTGAGTTACTCTTGTATCCTCCTACATTACTGAAAGTGTTTATGAGTTGTAGAAGTTCGTTGGTAGAATTTTTGGGGTCGCTTATGTAAACTATCATATCATCAGCAAATATGATGAGATTTTGATTTCTTCTTTCCTGATTTGTATTCCCTTGATCTCCTTTTGTTGTCTTATTGCTCTAGCTAGGACCTCAAGAATTATATTGAATAGATATGGAGAGAGTAGACAACCTTGTCTTGTTCCTGATTTCAGTGGGATTGCTGGGAGTTTCTCTCCATTTAATTTGATGTTGGCTGTTGGCTTGCTGTATAAAAAATGGAGTACAGACCTAAACAGAGAACTCTCAACAGAGGAATATAAATGGCTGAAAGACAGTTAAGGATCCTTAGCCATCAGAGAAATTCAAATCAAAACAACTCTGAGATTCCATCTTACACCTGTAAGAATGGCCAAGATAAGAAACACTGATGACAACTTATGCTGGAGAGGTTGTGGGGTAAAGGGAACACTTCTTCATTGCTGGTGGGAATGCAAGCTGGTACAGCCCCTTTGGATATCAGTATGGCAATTTCTCAGAAAATTAGGAAACAGCTTTCTCAAGACCTAGCAATACCACTTTTGGGTGTATGCTCAAAGAATGCTCAATCATACCACAAGGACATGTGCTCAACTCTGTTCAATAGCAGCATTGCTTGTCATAGCCAGAACCTGGAAATAAATGCCTAAATGTCCCTCTACCAAAGAATGAATAAGGATAATGTGGTACATTTACACAATGGAGTACTACACAGCAGAAAAAATAATGACATCTTGAAATTTGCAGGCAAATGGATGGAGCTAGAAAACATCATGTTGAGTGGGGTAACCCAGACCCAGAAAGACAAATATCTTATGTACTCACTCATAAGTGGTTTTTAGACATAAAGCAAAGAAAACCAGCCTACAAATCACAATCCCAGAGAACCTAGACAACAATGAGGACCCTAAGAGAGACATATATGGATCTAATCTACATGGGAAGTAGAAAAAAAAAACCAAGCTTTCCTGAGTAAATTGGGAGCATGGGGACCTTGGGAGAGAATTGAAGGGGAGGGGAGAGGAGCAGAGAAAAATGTATAGCTCAATAAAATAAATTTAAAAAAAGAGGAAAAAATAATTTAAGGTGGCATTGAAACAATTCACTTGAAGCTTTGTAATGTTTTAGTTTCTTTTACATAATGGATGAGAGCCACTTCCGTCAAGAGGTAAAATGTGTTGAAAGAAATCACAGCTCCTACTAACTTGACCTCAGCATCATGACCAAGATGGGCAGCGTGCACACCATGGGGACCAGAGGCAGCAGTATGGAGAGAGAGTCCTTCCTCCAGATTCCTGGCACCTCTAAGATTTAAATGAATTCCTTTTATGTCTCCCTGACCCTGTGCTCCTGAACCGGGATTGCTGAAGAATAGAAAATACCAAAATACCCAACAATTTGAGAACCACTGTGCTACTGACACAGTAGAGGCTCCACTCCCAGTAATCCTTTATTTAGCACGGCCCACTTATTGCTTATCCTTATTTGGCTTCAGTGATGGACGCTTCCCCTTCCTATAAGCAGTGCTAGGTCACCCCATGGAGATTTCACTTAGCAAAACCTATCCACTAGGGCTAAAATGTGGGTTTCACTGAAGTGCAATCTTTTGTTATGCACTGTAGAAAATATTAAAATAAGAACAAATGTAGCTATGTTTGGCCTGGGTCTGAAAGTATACGTTAGATTAGAAGACTCTGCCTATAGCTCTGCTTAGAAACAGAGGGACTTTTCCCAGGAGCTGCACATTTAGCAATAAAATATTGTGAGTGACTGGTTTGTAAGGACTGCTCCTAGGAAAAATATGCTAAGAGCCCGAGAACATATTCAAGGAATGGCCTAGTAGTGGCAAAATTCCAGACATTGGTGCTGCCCTCCTGGCAAGATTCCCATTGAGGAATGGGTTGACAGTTTGTGGAAACTTGGGTTTCTGGGTAGTCAAAAGCAAAATAACAATTTCTCAGAACGGGGCTTCAAATTTTACAAGAATAAAAGATTTGCCTGGAGAACAGAGTCTGAGGTAATTCATCAGGTAGGGCTAGCATGGTAGACTGTTGACTCACAGAACTCACTCAGAAGACTGGAGGAAGATAACATTCTGACACAAGTAGTCTGTGTTAGTAATACTATTCCATCTGGCTCAAGACAAAATTGAGCCAACTCTATAGGAAGACACATCAATGTATTTTCTTAGAATAGGGAGCCTTGCATCACATTGGTTCCAGAAGAGTTCACACCAACTCCACAGCAACACTCTTTCTGCAGAATCTTGAAGACTACATGCTAATATCCTCAAAGTGCAGAACCCAGTGGTTTCTATATTCAACTAGCTGTGCTAACTCCTACCAGTTTAGCTCTGTATTAAACAGAATCTTTGACTAAACTGCTGAGATTTTTATAATCAAGTTAATTTGCTTATTTATTTTCTTCCATAAGAAAATAAGGAGCCTGCATTAGAGGGAGGTAAGATGAACGACTTTCCTCTGCACATTCTTTCTCTAGCCCCAACACCCCGACTCACACTTTCACCTTGTACAATGGTCATAAAGTCAAAGAGTCCCAAATCACCATGAAAAAGATCGTTCATTTCCTATCAAACCCAGATTCTATTGACACTCAGATCCTTAGACTCATCCCTGAATTACTACCTTTGAACTCAGGACTTTTTAGACAACCTGGAGGTTTCCTGGGGTTTTTCATTCCTTTTTAAAAAATATCGATTTTGTAATTTTAAACTAGGTTTGTGTCTGTGATCTTTTCTCAGGATCTGTAAAAAAAAAAATCTTTTCTTTCCCACAAGTTTGACAGCAGCTGAGTATTGGAGATACAGAGGGATCAGGGCAGAAGGCCTGGAGGAAAGTTAGCCTGACGTTTATAACAGAAGATAAGGTTCAAATATTGAAAGTGTTACAGGGCACAGGAACCAGATGGAATTGGACTGACTGTGACTAGTAGAAACTACAGAAAAAAAGAATTGCAGAGTAGGAGGTAAAGTGTTCATCCCACATGCTCTCTCTTTTCTTCCTGGCTTACAAGAAGTTTAACCATACCTGCCTCTCCAGACATAATAATAAAAGGGGGTGATGTATAGGGCTGAGGTTGTAGCTCTGTTGGTAGAATATTTGCTTAACATGTATGAAATCCAGTCTTTGATCCTCAGCACTGCATAAAAACCAGGTATGGTTGCTTGTGATCCCAGAAATTAGGAGTTAGACACAGGAAGATCATAAGTTGATAATCGTCCTCTGCTATATTGTGAATTTGCGGCCAGCCTGGTCTACATGAGACCATGAGACCAGGTCTCAAAGAATTTACAGGAATATGCCACAGCAGCAGTGTAAATGCCATTCATATTTGACTTTGAAATATATTCTTGCATGAAAATCTGAATATGTTAATTAGACTAAGAATATAATTGACAATCAAGAAAGCCACAGTAGAATTTCATTGTCCTCTTGAACCTCTATTCTTGCCTCTTATTTAAAAAAACAGAAACAAACAACAAACTATAACAACAATAACAACAACAACTAATGCAAGCTACCAAGTCATGCTAGGAATTAATGCAAGGAAGAAAATCATTCCACCAATTCCTATTCCCTGTCTTTTATTGATATTGATAACTATCATGGCTGGTGTTTCTTCCATATTCCCTAAGTATTGGCTTTTCCTACCATAGCCTTGGCCTCAGATGTGGCAGTGAGGTCAGACTTGTCCCCAACCCCATAGAGCAGACTGTAAGCATTAAAAATACTTTGTTCATTGAAACAGTCTTCAATCAATAACAAGTGGGAATTATGAAAAAAGTAGTCACTTCTGATACATGCCATGACTATCACCCCCATGTTCTACCATGCCTGTGTGCTCTCACTTCCTATCCTTCCCTGTACTTCCTGGTATCATGTACCAACTAAGATACGGCATGCACAGCCTTCACTCAGTGTCTATTCTGCGAGACTCAGTCTGAGGCTTTGCCTATATTGGCTTGTTGGTAGCCTCAAAGAAGACTCAGAGTCTATTGATATACATGGAGGTGATGAATCTTCCTGAGACCTAAATGGCCTCTTGAACTGCTAGCTCTTCTACACATGTAGGAAGAAACAAGGGTGCATTATGATAAGAATATGCAAAATGCACAAAGAAAAGACAAGTCTGATATTTATTGCTGATTAGAAATCCTATATGCTATATTTAGATAGACACACATGAAGGCACACATTATTTCTCCTTAACTAGTTTGTGTTGGTGATTTTAAAAGATGAGATTAAATGCAATGGTTAACTCATGGAGTTAGGGCAAATGGAAGCTAAAGGTTAACAAGTGGAAAGTTGAGTTCAGAATCAGGCTCAGAACTGTGTGTCTTGAAGGATTTGACAATTGCAAGAGGTAATAGATATGAAAATTTGGATTTAAGATTCCTGAAGAATAAAACATAGATGTATATATATTTTCTTTAAAGCCTAGAAAACTCAAGACACTGTTTTATAATTGTATATATTACATGTGTGAATGTATATCATCCATGATAATCTTAGACAGTTATATTTTCGGCTCAATTTTTGCTTTTCTTCAAAATACCTTCATTTTCATTTGCAACTTCCTTATTTAGGGTGAGTTCCTCCTCTCTTCTCCATTGTGTAAATGTTTCTCCAATTCAGACCTTTTTGTTTGTTTCCATAGTTACGAAGAGTGTACACATATATACCCTCACCCCCACCACACACACAAACACAATGGCTTTTAGTCATGTTGAATTGAACATCTTGATTCTAGTTTTTCTTCACCACACTTTAAGGAAAAACTTATTAGTAGGCCATGGTCTCTCTAAATAAATTCTAATATTTAAAATTTAGTTTAATCTTTCCTTTAAGTATGTCAGGCCATAAGTTTAAATAGTTATTACTAAAGAAGGTTTTTGGAAGATATATCCATCATCAAAGTTAGTAAATTACAAAGTAGATCTGTTCTAAAAGCTGGTAATTAGAATTCTCTAAATTAATAAGCTATTTTAGTTGAAATAACTGTATGCCCAAAGGACAAAATAAATATGAATTTCAATAACCACTGTAGATAAAGATCATAAATCTTCTGCAATTTCTTCTGGGAATGAATATTTTTGTCAGATTTAATGTGTTTTACTCTTGCTATTATAATTCAAAGTTCAAGATACAACTCTTCACAATAATGTAGGAGTGTTCAAACTTTATTGAGGAGAGACATGGGCCATCTTATGGTTTGGATAAGACAGACATTGTGTATGGATGCCTATCTCACACAAGAAAGGGCCATGCAATGGGAACAAAATAACTAATGATGAGTTGAGGAAATTGTTTAAGACAGGAATGGAAGCCTCCAGCCAGATGTGGATCCGTTCTCAGAGCCAGTGTCTAAGTTGCTCAGAGCCATTCCCCTATTCCAAACTCCCAAACCCCATTCCATTAAAAAGTGTTAAAATAATATACTCAATTCCCTCGAGTGAAATCACTCTTTTTTATGTTGATTTTTATTGTTTTTATTGAGCTATACATTTTTCTCTGCTTCCTTCCTCCCTCCCCTCTCCCACTCTACCTTCCCCTGTGACCCCCACACTCCCAGTTTACTTAGGAGATCTTGTCTTTTTCTCCTTCTTACGTAGATCCATGTATGTCTCTCTTAGGGTCCTCTTTGTTGTTTAGGTTCTCTAGTGTTGTGGACTATAGGTTATTTTTTCTTTGCTTTATGTCTAAAAGCCACTAATGAGTGGGTCTTTATGGGTCTGGGTTACCTCATTCAATAAGTTTTTTTCTAGATCTATCCATTTGCCTACAGATTTCAAAATGCCATTAATTTTTACCCCTGTGTAGTACTCCACTGTGTAAATGTAGAAGTCACTCTTGGATCGGCAATAGATAAATAAGGTATATCCCCAATTAACAAAATTTGAGGAATCTGCATTACAATAATACTATATATTATTATATTACATTATAATATATTATAGTATAATATATTATATTAATCATGTGCAAACTATCCTTGGGTAGAGGGTCAAAATGAGTCTACAATAATAGTGTTCTACCTTTTAGCCTTTTCTTGTTTGCCTTGTGTTATTTTTTTACTTTTTACCCAAGACTCCTATTGAAATTTAATCAGCATTGTGACAGTATGAAAAGGTGGGCCCTTCCTGCGGATGGCTTGAGCCATGAGGATGTAGACCTCAAGCCTTGACTGCTGCTGTCATTCAGAGAGGGTTATTTTCTTTAGAATAGGTTCTTGATGAAAAGGCCAGTTCCGCCTCCCCACCCCCTCTCCCTCTGCCATTTCATGCTCACTATACAGGCTTCAGGATGCTGACTCTTTCACAGACCCTTCTAGAGCTTCCCAGACTCTAGATCAGTGGTTTTCAACCTTTCTAAGGCTGACCCTTTTGTACTGTTCCTTATGTTATGGAGAACCCCCAACCATACAATTATTTTCTTTGCCACTTCATAAATGTAATTTTGCTACTGTTATGAATAGTAATGTAAGTATCTGATACCCAGAATATCTGCTATTTGACCCCTGTGAAAGGGTCATTCAACTCCTAAGGGGGTTGTGACCCACAGGTTGAGAACTCAAGCTCAAGTGCTATGAACCAATGCAGAGTCTGCCTGCTCATTATTATTTACCTGGCCCATACGTTTCTGTTTTAGAAACACAGGCATGGAGTAAGTTAAGATATCTACAGAATAAAGCCATCGCTGTAAGACCAATGCCAGAAAAAGGCCTGCAGAAACAATGCTAACAGAGTTCAAATGTGATTAAATTAGCAGATTTCTTTAAATTGCCAAGATAGCATGCTGCTTATAAAACCATCCAGAGAAAACAAGCATAGTTTTCAAAAGAAAGTGGATTTCATTAAATCAACTTTATCCTTTAAAGTGTGGAATTCTCTAATTACCCAGGCAGTGTGTGTCTTTGAGAGAGACTGTGGAAAAGGTGAATGACACTTTACCCACCAAATAAATTCCTACAATAGGAATATTTTGGAGTGTACAATTTTCTAAATACAGCAATGATACAAAATGATTTATGTCAGCTAAATGGCCCAGTTTACTCTAATTTCACATTTATAGGGTAAGATGCCATTTTCCTTTTAATGAGAGTACAGAACTCTCAACTGAAGGTTTTAATCATAACTAGAACAACTTATTTAGATATCATTCCTGCTGGATATAATTGATCTTATTTGGTTCTCCAAAATAGCATTTTATAAATTTTTCTTTAAAAGCAATGCAGAAGGATGGCAGGATTTATTGTTTGGAAGAATAAAAACACCAGAGAGATGATTTGGTGCTGTATCCCAAAGAGGCTCATTTGTTCACTTGGTGACCAAAGTGCACGGACAGATCAGCCCCAACCCTGCTCGCTCACCACTTCTCCTTAAGCAAGAGAACTCATTGATACCCAAGGCTTCAAAGTTTGCAAGTTAGCCAAGAAACAGAACCAGTGGAAATGTGCAGTTAGCTTTTCTTACATTCATTCTCATTGTTTGCATACAGAAGCAGGACCCCCACCCCCACCCCGTGCCCAGAGGAGGCTCTGAGGACCTAGTTTAGGTCTCTGAGATCACTAAAGCTTTCATGAGATCCACATCAGGGAAGGATGTCAACAGGTTCCGACATATTCCTTCTTCATTTCCAGATAAGGGACAGCCTGGGACTGACTACTTCTTCATCTCAGACATGAACCAAGGTCTTCTAGTTCATCAGTCATTCTTGTTTTAAAGCAAATGGAAATCTTTCACCAACAATGGTATGTTACATGTGTCTACCTTTCAGTCTTTACTGTATTTGAATCTACCAGAAACCACATGAAAAACAGTCAACAAAATCCCACAGGAAGCATTGAAAGAGGCAGCAAGATGTTGTTTAAACAGACTATTTTCTCATCATTTGATA
Source organism: Ondatra zibethicus (assembly GCA_004026605.1). Classification (NCBI taxonomy): domain Eukaryota; kingdom Metazoa; phylum Chordata; class Mammalia; order Rodentia; family Cricetidae; genus Ondatra; species Ondatra zibethicus. Next base: position 107,311 of record PVIU01004262.1, read on the forward strand.
ATTCTGAACAAAATATCAGAGCCCTGCCCCCACCTCATTTCTATTCTGCCTTCATCTCTTTTAATCTAAGATTGTATCCAGATGGCACAAATCTGAATGCCTAGATGGTTACAATGATAGCAGAACCGAAGATAGATCCCTTATGAATGAAACCATCTGACAGGTACTTCCATGCAAAGGGAAAGGCTGAAAGCATCCACAGTCCATTCTGTTAACTGCTCCAGATGATTCTGCTTCATTCATTTCCAGGAGGTTCTCAGGTGTTGCCAAGAAGAAAAAGTGATGAGAAGAAAAAGTTTACAGGAAACTATTTTAGGTAAAAGTATCAACTACATAGTGGTTTAAATTTGAACTGCCATTAAATAGATATGATTTCCCCAATAATTAGGGCCCAGCACTATCCAGTATGCCAACCAAAGCACCTAGGACATTCCTTGTTTTCTCTTCAGAAGGCTGGGGAGTAGTTGTTAAATGACTTCAAATTAATGGATGAATTTATTAATGAATTGACATATAAATTGATCTGACAATTTGATGACTGTTTGTGTTTACCAGGGCTGTAGCCGGGTCAGCAGTGGCAGAGCCAGCAGTGATCATTTCTGCCATTTGGTGGAATCACAGGTTATGGGAGCAGAAATGAATCAATTGATTGACAGCTCTGAAATAATTGCAAAGCTCTGAACCTCATCAACTTTGCTAAACTTAGTGAACATTACAAACCAAATAAAGGGAGAGACCGTAATTAAATACTTAGAAATTAAAGAAGGGGAAATTATATGTCAAAATTCTGCAGTGTGGCTGTATTGGCTAGTTTCATGTCAACAAGCTAAGGTCATCTCAGAGGAGGAAACCTCAAGTAAGAAAATGCCTCCATAGGATCTGGCTGTAGTCAAGCATGTAAAGTAGTTTCTTAATTGGTGATTGCTAAGGGAGGGCCCCATCCCATTATGGATGAGGCTACCCTGGACTGGTTTTCCTGGGTTCTATAAGAAAGTAGGCTGAGCAAGCCATGTGGAGCCAGGAAATGGCATTCCCCTGTTTTTAGTTCCTGCTGTTCCTTCCTTCAGTGATGTGGAAGTACGGGCCAAATAAACTCTTTGCGTCTCAACTTGCTTTTCTTTCATCACAGCCATATTAGCCCTAACTAGGGCAGAAACTGGTACCAGGAAAATGGGGTTTCATTGAGACAGACCTGACCATATTTTGGGGTTGTCTGTGGAAGGGCTTTAGAACTTTGGGCTAGAAGAGCCATTGAGTGTTGAGAGCTCAGCAAGCCATTCTGTCAGAGCTTTGAAGATAAGAATGGTGAGTGTAGTGCAGATGTTGGAGGTCTGTCTTGGGAAGCTGCAGAGGGAAGTTTGGGAATCTGTTAACGACTCCACCCGCGTCATTTGGAATTTTGGGTTAAGAATCTGTGGTTCCGATTAGCTGGGCTGCTGAAGAATAGGCTGTGATTAACAAGATACCAGAACCACTGAAGCAAAATGTTGCTTTGCTGGGACAATTGATACTGGTTAGTGGAAACTGAGAAGTCGGCAGAGCTTAAGAGGAGATGGCCAAGAACAGCAGCAACCGTGGAGTGGAGCTCTAGTCTCAGCGCCAACTAACCAGCCTCAGCTGGGCCCTAATAATCTGAGAAATTTATAAATAAGTTAGTAAAAGAATCATAGAGAAAAGGAGAGTAATGGGTCAGAAGAAACCATGTGATAACAACGCCTGCAATCTCAGCACAAGGGAGGCTGACAGAGAGGAGAGCAAGTTCTAGGCTAGCCTGGGCTATGTGGCTACAGCCTTAAAATTAATCAATTAATTAATAACTGAGTGTCTGAAGCAAAATAAGTTAAAAGTAAAAAATCTAAACTAAAAATAAGATTCTTATTGAAAACTTTTTTAGAATCATTTGATGGCAAGTTAAGAAAAATTGGATAAACAGAACTAACGAGAAGCAGGAGGATAGAGAAAAGGTACTGTGGAAGTATCGGATAGCATATACACACACAAACACACTTTGTGTTTGTGTGTGTACATATAAACTGGGAAAAACAAACTAAAACATTGAATCTGTAGAAAAAAATTTCAGTATTTCACCAAAGAGAAAAGGAAGTCACTGTAGAAAGATCAGCATTCCAGGTATTACATTAGGAGATTTCTGATCTCTGCAAATGAAGAAAAGTAGAATCTCTCTCTTACAACTAGCTTTAGAAAACAGAAGATTAAGGAAGGCTTTTCTATTCTATTTTAAAATGCAATAAAATTCTAATGTCAGACCTATGCAAGACAGTTCAATAGTGCTGTTAACTGAAACAAGACCCCATAGCTGACTAGGAATGTCCTAGGGGAAAATCTATTACCACTATTCTTCTAAATATAGTACACAGATAGCATGAATCTGCTTCCTAAATACTTATCTCTATAGCTGTGGATTGGCACAGCTCCCAGTCTTCAATGGAGGAGTTTCTTTTTGCAGTAGGTGTTGCTTAATATACAGATCCACAACTGGGCAAAGCACAGAGAATAAGAGACTGTGGAGTACCCAGCAACAAATGGGATATCTGTATCACACCTCATCCCTCAACCAAGGCTCAGGGTCATTTAAGAAAAGGGGCAGAAAGACTATAAATTCCAGAGGTCATGAATAAGTGCAGAAATGAGGTTGTCCAGACATGACAGGCCCTCTGCACACATGAACTCACGGAGGCTGTGATGGCCTGCACAAGACCTGCGTGAGATCAAAGCAGTCATCATCCCAGTATGGATAGAGAAGAGGAATACAAAGCTGATAAGGTATTGAAAGTTGGTCAATTCTAGTGGGGCAGGAGGAGCATCAGTTTTCTTCAGCAGTTCAGCCCCAGGTAGGATGCCAACACACCCATGCGGGTCCCAATAGCATCAATCAAACTCTGTGATGAAAAACAAGCAGCACATGAAGTTGGGGGAAGACGATAGAAAGGACTCAGGGGTGAATTTTATCAAACACATCGTATATATTATGATATTCCCAAATTTAAAAAAATTCAGTAAAGGGGAACTGAAATCAAAAATTGGGGATGTTAAAATAAAAAACTTACAAACTGGGAAAAGAAACAGTAAATAAGTTGGTTTTGTTGTTTTGTTTTATTTTGTTTTTGTCTTTTAAAGTCCCTCACTGTGTGTGGAAAACTATTTTCCCACCTGAAAAACAAATAAGCATTCAGCTTAAACAAGCACTTAACTTTAGCCCAAAATTATAACTGACTTAGAATATAGCCAGGCAGGAAGTAGAGACGGGATTTTCATGGTGGTCAGAGTGTTGAGGTGAGAGCTTTAGGGACAAAACACTTGAAAAAAGGTACAAACTCGTGAAGCACTAGTTAGATGAAAAGTGACACAGTGTTAGGATACATACTATGTTGTTGGGATGGAGAAAAGGCGTGAGGTATGACCTAACTAGTCACGTGATGATGTGAGGGCAAGACCCTCCATGCTCTACTGTGGTAGCCCAGCCATGGTGGAAAATGGTTCACCTGACCTAGAACAGTGAAAATAGATGGAGTAAAATAGACCCATCCCTTAAGGCCGAGTAGTTTTGATCCAAAGTACACACCTAAGAAAATTCTTTTAAGAAATAATAGGAATAGAATTCTGCGATTTAGGCTGAGTGCAGAAAGTGGGGGTGAAAAGACCATGCGTAGGAACCAACTACTAAAAATTCTCACCTGTGTTTACATCTACAGTTAAGAATCCAATGGGACCAGATATCAGAAACGTCATTTTGTCAAAATGAGAAATGGTTACTAAGGAACAAAACAGGTACCTTGATCAGTGAAATAGAATTGAGGACTGGTCTATAACCCACACTGCTACTGCTGGCTGTATGGCTCCTCAACAAACAACGTTGAGAAGATTGGATAGCCACATGTATCAAAGGAAAAGTCGGTCACTACTTCTTACCTTGTTCAAACCAACTCTAGATCAAAGACCTTAAAGCAAAACTAGAAAATCTGAATGTCTTCGAGCAAAAGGTGGAGGAAATCATTGACCACACAGGTAGGGGCAAGGAATTCCTAAAAAAGACTCCTGTCAATCAGGAACAGTGCTCAAAATTGACAAGTGTGCTCTCACGAAATTCAAAAGCGTTTTCGTAGCAGAGGAGCAACTAATTAAGTGAAGAGACAGCCCAAAGACTGGGGGACAATCTCTACTAATGCAATCCAACAGAGGATTAATTTTTAAAATATGTAAAGAGCTCAAACACTAAAGTACAAGAAATCAAACAAATCAATACATGGAGTAATGAACAGATGGTTCTCAAAAGATGAACTGTGAATGACTAACAGACATGACATAACTAGCAATGAGAAAAATGCAAATTAAAAGTACATTTAGATTATAACTCAGTCCAACCAGAGATGCTAAGAGGACAAACAATAAGTGCTGGCCAGGATGAGAACAAAAGGGGTCCCCTGTATACTGTTGCTGGGAATGCAAGCTAGTCCTGACACGGAGGAAACCACTGTGGAGGTGCTTCACAAAACTAGACAAAAATCTACACACAACCCAGCTGTGCAACTCTGGTACTTACCCCAAGGACTCCAAGTCACACCTCACAGATGTTCACACATCAGTGCATCACTCTTCCTCACACCTGGCTTTGGGAACTCACGAGAAAGGAATTGTTTTCAGCTGAAGTTTGTAGAAATGAATGAACTGGTCAGAATTGTAGTAAACAAATTAAGTTAATTTCAGAAAGACAAATATCCCATTTCTCTCATTTGTGGTTCATAGATTTTCACGTGAATACAGAAAATCATTTATGTACATATGAAGTGAGAATAGAGCCAAAACTTTCCAGGAAACAGAGAGGCAAATAGGATAGGGAGATAAAGAGGAAAACACGAGGCAAATATAACCAAAGTATATATTATGCCTGTCTAGAAATGTCTTTACGTGACCCAGTGCTGTGTCCAATGAATATAGAATGAAAATCTTGAATAAAAGATTAACAAAGTAATCGTCATTCACTATAATATAGTATGTTATGGATGTGAACAAAACCCACAAAACAGCCACATAAATTATTTTGAGTTGGGCTTCCCTTGAAAAGACACAACAGACTATCAATATACAATGTATTACACCTATTTGATGATGTATTTTGTCAGCAGGAGAACAAAAAAAAGAAAATGGAGTCAGTATAGTGAATGTATGTGAGAGATAGATGCGGAGAGGGGTGGGTGGAAGAGAGAGGGAGACGGAGGGAAAGAGGGAGAGAGAGGCAGATTGGTTTTGTTCATGCAGAAGTATGGTTATTACATGCTATCATTTCTGGGTGTTTTGATACTGTTTAGTTTATTCTTAGTTTACTATAGTTTTAAATTTTTTCCAAAGGCTGTGATTAAAAATCATCCTGATACTTCTCTAAACGATACATTTCACACCTCTAAATGTCATTCAGAATACATTTTTAAAGACTGCCTAATATTCTATATTTTTGATTTTATAATGATTTAATAACTCTTCTATTGTCATCCCTTTTAAATTTACCACTGCTATAAACAGTGTTGTTAGAATGTTCTAGAAGTGAATATTATTTTCATCCACATGATAATTCTTATACATAGAATATTGTATTTAAAGTTTTTAGCATAATTTTATTCCCCATTATATCATTTTATTGCATATAGTTTTGCTTTGCATAGTTTGAAATTATGTTATTTGGCACATAAAATTTCATAACTATTATATCAACATTGTGAACTGTATTTATTCCTATAAAGCCAAGAATATTTTTCCCTCTATAATGACTCAATTGCTTCCAACTGAATTGCACCTGAAGTCAGCATCAGGCTTGCTCCATAATCTCTTAACAGAGAACCTTAGCTTTGAAGTGAAGCTAATTTCTAAATTATATAAATTACATCAACAATACAAAATGAATTTTCTAATTAATTTAATGATCTGGTATAATTATGATTTAAACACCAACCGTTAACATAAATCTAAGATACTTTGGCTGTTAAAAGAGAAATACCTTATTAGGGGGAAATCTACAGATATATGTGAGGAAAAGAGGTCTAATTTTTCTAATAAGCAATGAGAAAACTCTACTGCAGCAGAGACATGATTAATAGCACCAAACATGCTTTTATTATGCTGCTCACCATCACAGTCAAAGTTGAAATTTGCAGTAGAGTTTCCTATTTAGATTTAAAAAAACACAGGACATCCTAATTATCTTCTAATTATTAGATGTTTTGTAATTTAAGTTGTGTTTTTAATTCTAATGACTGTGAGGCTCAAAAACATCACTATTAGTTGATTGGATTTAATTAAAAGATAACTTTTCCAAATTAATTGATTACCTGAAATTAATACATTGTCAAAAGCTTTCCAATGCTGTTCTACAATATATTTAGCTTTAGATAGCCTATAGATTAAAAGCCAAGTTCAGTACACTGCACAATTTTGATAGCAATATAAACCATGTGTGATCGGAGCAATTAGATATCTTGTCCAGAGGCTCACCCATTCACAGCGGTACTCTTTGCTCACCTAGCACTCACTGGAAGTTTCTCATCTTAGCGTTGATGCTTGCTATTATGTTCAGAGTTTTGATGGATTTTCTCTGTGTGTGTGAACATATGTATTGTTGGTTCTTTGTAAATTCGATCATCTCTGCCATTTGGAAAAAGTGGTTGGTCTTGGTCTAGCTACATATCAAGTAGTTTTCTGACAGTTTCCCCCCTGGTGGGTTTCCTTGGAAATGACTTGAAAATGTATTTTATTTCCCAAGAGAACTGGAGTTATGCCTGCATGACAAGTATTTATCCTTTCATTTTATTTTATTGCATGGTTAGAATCTGAAAATAACAGTCCTTCCAAAGTTTAGCTTTACAGAATTTACAGAATTTGGGGGGCAAATGGGGGTGAGAGCTGCAAACTTTCAAGCAGCTTCTTTGGTTGACTTTAGATTACATTTGTAACTTTTGGGTATTGCAATTTTAGTAAAAGATGTGTTCCTAAGTTGCATTTTGCCTTCTATTTCCCTAAAGGTAGATTTCTCTAAACTTTACCTAGTAACTTTTTTTTTTTTTTGGCAGTTGTCAAAATATCCATGCAGCTTCCTGGTATCATGTTTTAATGTGCTGGATAACACCAGACAGACAACAGCAATATGTTTCCCAACAGAAAATGGCTTTCTCATCTTTCATTCTATCCTTTGTTTAAATTAAAATTATAAACAGTGAAGACCGAAAGCAACAGCAACAATATATCATCAAACTAGTCAGGAAATACTAACGTTTGTAACTCGAATTTCACGAGAATTGATGCTTATGTCTTTTTTTTTTCCTTTGGATTTAGGCAAAATGCCCTCTTTAGATTTACAGGAGGCAACTGTGAATCAAGCAAGTCCCCCGCACTATAAAATTCATGAATGATGACAGAATGTGAGAAGACAGGTAAAGTCATTCAGAAATCTGTTGCTGGGGTCAGTGAGATGGCCCAGCTCTAGAAGGTGCTTGCAGCCAAGCCTGACAGCCTCATTTGGTCCCTGGATCCCACTGGGAAGGAGAGAACCTACTCCTGTCTGCGATCATCTCCCTCCACACATGCATGTGTTTCCCCTTTGTCTCTGTCTCTCTCTCTTCCCCCTTTCTCTGTCCCTCTCCCTGTCTCTACTGTCCCTATCTGCTACTGAGCACGGTAGACATTTCCCTCATGTAATATGGTTTCAGAGGCACATGTTGCAAACCTGACACAACAGCAGAGCCCTTCAGAGGAAAAGAGCACCCACACTCTCTGAGACACAGCCGCTCAGGCCGAGGGAGCAAGTGCAGAAGCCCTGTGGCCCGAACACCCTTGGCATGCTGAAAGAGCAGTAATAATATTCTACCAAGACGTTTTCCCCACAGCTCTAAAATTGCTCATTTTCCAGCTTAGGACTTTGTAAAACTGGTTTATTTTGTTGTTTGTTATCACACAGAAATAACGAAACTACTTTTTTAAAAACTGTATTTTCCTGCTGATTTGTAAAGGGCCATCTCTCTTCATGTTGGACCTCAGTGATTCGTGACAAAGTTGCTGAAGTTTCTCTGTAAGATTAAGATCTTCGAAACTCTTGCTCGTGTTCAGTTGATAACATTTTTGTCACTGGTTCAATTGTGTGCTTTTTTTCATAGAAAATCGTAACAATAATTGACTTTTTTTCTTTTTAAACTTTTCAACTTTATGTATTTTTATAGCCCACTTTTGTCTTTAACTTAGGAATGCTATTAACCTTTTCTCTTTGACCTTGAAGCTCAATTCTTTTATGCTTTGTTACATTCTTCTACAGCCCCCTTTAGGTTACTCTAGTTAAACCATCCAGCCTGTTGAATAACCTTATTTGTTTCTGCTTTTAAAGTCTCAAATCTGGGCCTAAATTGTTTCCTACCTACCATTTCTAAGGCTCCTGGCACTGCAGCAAAGAGTGATGGCAGCAGGGAATCTTGTCTTGACCCTAATTTAAAAATATATTGTCTGTGAGAGTCCTTCCCCTTAAGAACTCCACTGTGTGGTGTAGGAGGGTCTTCTGTATTTCTGTTGCTTTCATTGGTTGAATAAAGAGACTGCCTTGGCCTTTGGATAGGGCAGCCCTTAGGTGGGCGGAGTAGACAGAACAGAATTCTGGGAGGAAGGACAGACAGGCAGACGCCATGCTTCTCCGTCCCAAGATGGACACTGGTTAGACTCATGCCGGTAAGCCACATCCTCGTGGTGAATACAGATTATTAGAAGTGGGTTAGTTCAAGATGTAAGAGTTAGCCAAAAAGAGGCTAGAACTAATGGGCCAGGCAGAGTTTAAATGAATACAGTTTCTGTGTAATTATTTCAGTGGCCGGGAGCCAGGTGGAAGGACGCAGCCTGCGCTGCCTCTTACTACAACTGAGTTTGATTTACATGAAATTAAAGATTCCCATTTTTAGGGTAGGTCTTGTGAGGCAACTACTACAACTAAAATACAGGATTTGTTTTTGTTTGATTCATACCAAAAGTTTTGCCCCCATCCTTCCTTCTTCTCTTTCCCTCACTTCTCCCCTCACATCACATTTTATTTTTTTCTCCTTCCTTCCTTCCTTCCTTCCTTCCTTCCTTCCTTCCTTCCTTCCTTCCTTCCTTCCTTCTTTCCTCCCTCCCTTCCTTCCTTCCCCTTCCCTCCCTTCCTCCCTCCCTCTTTCCCTCTGTTCCTTACTTCTCCCCTCCCCTCCCCTTCTCTCCCCTTTTCTCCCTTCTTCGTCCCCTCTCCTCCCCCCTTTCTTTAAAAACAGGGTTCCATTTATTCCAGGATAGCTTTCAACTCACTATGTAACCATAGTAGGTGATAACCTAATCCTTCAAATCTTCCAGCCTCCACCTCCCAAATGCTGAGATTATAGGCATGAGCTGCCATGCCAGGTTCGTGTGGTTTTTGAGAGTGAATGTAGGATTTGCGCCCTCTAGGCAAACAGTTTGCCCACTGAGCTGTGTCTCTAACCAATCAAGTTCCTTTAAGCCTTCTTTTAGGTCAGTCTCCCTATCTTGCCCCAGAACCAGGCAAAAATTGAATCTGTCTTTATTTACTTTAAAATAGCTTTACTGTTTTTAGACTTAGACAAACATTGAACTATATGGTGTGCAAGATTTGCATTTGTTTCATTCCCTTGGCTAAGTGTTTACATGTTGCTTCATATATCAATAATATTTTCTTATTTTATGAGCATTATTCTATCATATTAACATAGCACAATTTATTTATCTACCTTTCTACTGGAAAATTTGAACTGTGTCTCAACTTTGCCTAATAACAATAAAATTACAGTAGAAAGTACTGGAGGTGTTTATTTAGGCATATATATTCAGTTTATTTGGATAAACATCTAGAATGGGATTACAAGGTCATCTGGTCAGTGTATATTTAACTTTAGAAGGAGCTGCCAAACTGTCTTCCGAAATTGTCAGCCTATTTAAAATTCCCACAGGCAATGCAAGATGGATCCAATTGCCTCCCATCCTCACCAAGATGGGTTATTTAAACACTGTTACTCTTTTTAAATTACAGTTGCCCTGATGAACATGTAGTGGAGTGTTACAGTGGCTTTACTTTTTGTTTCCCTGATGACCGAGAATCTTGAATAATTTTCATGTGCTCTTGGCAATTTGTGTTTTTTGTTGTTGAGGTATCTGTCCAAGTACTGTCCCAGATTTTAAAACGTTGATTTTCATTCTTCTTCTTAATGAGTTTCAGTAGTTCTTCCTAAGTTCTAGATGCCAATTTGTGACAGATGAATGTGTCTACACCTTTGCTAGCTGTGTCCAAACTACTCACTTCTATAAGGCCACATTTGTGTCCTTTCTTTGGCTGCTCCTGTACCACAATTAATCTCTGTCAGGTTTTTTTTACCTGCATTTTATTGGTGTTAACACTTAGATCTATGGTTTACTTTGGCTTATTTTCTGTGCACAAGGTAAAAAGTGAGGTGTATGAATTTTTCAAAATGAATACCAAGTTACTCCACACTATTCTTTGGCCATTTCAGATCATGTGGCATTCTGCAAAATTTCAAAACAGCTTGTCATTGTCTACAAGAAACCCTTTCAGAATTTGATTTGGAATCACACGGAATTTGTAGAGTAGTTGGGTGGAACTGACATCTTCACGATGTTCTATTCATGTTACTGAGCCTGCTGTAGCTCATTATTTATTTAAGCTCTCAACCTCTGTTGAGTTTATTTAAGGGGATCTGCATATAACTAACACATTTTTTCATAGGACTACTAATATTTCATGTTTCTGTATGCAATTTAGGCTACTTTATTTTTCACATTTCATATGAAATGTGAAATTAATTTTAATCAATTAACTATTGTTAGTCAACATAATATTTAAATGCATAGTAACTAGTTTTTATTTTTTTAAATTTTCAAATTATGTTAGGTACCTCAGTTTTTCTGCACATAGATTTAAAGAATTAAAGGGGAATATTTTTCTGTTATTCTCTGTGTACACTTTTATACCACTGTAAGTTAGTTAATTTGCTAGTGTTTTTATTTCTTCAATACTTTTGCTTTAATGCTTTTAATTCTAGCACAATATTTAATAGAAGTAGTGGGAGTGAAGTTCTTTGTCTTGTTTTCAATTTTAAAAGAAAGTATTTAATGAATTAATTTTAATTAATTAAAAGGTATTTAAAAACATATACCAAAATTTAAAGCTTTGTTTCTTGTTTTTTTGTTTTTTGTTTTTTTTTTTTTCGAGATAGGGTTTCTCTGTAGCTTTGGAGCCTGGCCTGGAACTAGCTCTTGCAGACCAGGCTGGCCTTGAACTCACACAGATCTGCCTGCCTCTGCCTCCCGAGTGCTGGGATTAAAGGCGTGCGCCACTTTCAGAGATTTTTATTATCCTTGAATTGCTGCTAGATTGGCTGATGTTTTTTTCTTCATACATTGAGATAATAGTCATCATATTCTGGCTTATATTGTTCACTTTTAAAATTTTAAATGAATATTACATCTTTTTTATAAACCAACCTTCCTGATACTGGATTCACATCTTACTAAATTTGATTTGAGTGTACATATATGTGTGTGATGTGTGTCTGTAAGTGCATGTGTGTGTGTGTGTTTTGTATGTGTGAGTGTGGGCACATGTGGACCACAGCAGCATGTGTAAGTCAGAAGACAATCTATGTATTGACTGCCACCTTCTACCTTGTTTGAAACGCAGTATCTCCATGGCTGTGACTGCATGGACCAATCCATCTGGCTCATGAGCCTTTGGAAAGTTTCCTGTCTTTATCTCTGAAGGGCTCTAGCCAGCCTGAGCATGGCAAACACAGGCCCAAGCATGGCAAACATGTGCTGATAAGTTTTACATTTATCCCCCTTGCTACACTGTTAGATTACATTCCTAAAACTAGCCATCAAAGTCTATTCCATTATTTGACTGCTGAGTCATTCCTGAGGCTGATCACCAAGATCCAACTATCAAAGCATCAAGATTTAACATTCAAAATTCAGTATTTTGACCGACCTAATTAAAATACCCAATTACCAACAAAATCTAGTTCATTCCAATACAGACCTCTCCCTTTTTCCTCTTAAAATTAACACTTGGCAAAAGCTATTTGCTGCTGTTTCGGCCCATTTTCAGATCTAGCCACCTTGTCTCTTCGTCTTGCTTAAAGGATCTGTTTGTGTTTGGTTGGTGCTTGGAAATTGGTATTTGGGTGCGGTCTGTGCCCAATCCGGGGTCCAGAGGGGAGCACCCACAGCATGTGGGTTCCATCAGTCTCCCCTCTTGCCATAGGAGTGCTGAGACCATAGACACATGCTGCTGTGCTTAGCTTTCCGTAGGTTCTGGGGGTTCAAACTCACACTTGTGTCACAGGTTCTTTATTCAGTGGGACATCTCACTTTCTTACTTGACTTTTTGTAAAAGAATTGATGTTTTTGTTTTCTTAAAAGATAATTATTTATAGTTTTGTTTACTCTTTATGTGTATGGTAGCATCATAATTCTTGTGTTGAATTGGAAAATGTTTATTCCTCCTGCTGGTGATGAATTACAAAATAAATTCTAACCCAAAGCTATCTTTATTTTATCTCTACTATACAAGGATAGTTCCATGGGGTATAAGATTATTGAAAGTATGTCAGTTAGCCTCCTGATATCCCCTTGTAGTATTATCTCCCTTCTCCTTGTTTCCAAAGAGGATGGACCCATCAATCATCGAATTGCTCCTTTCATTGGGCTCTCTCTCTCTCTCTCTCTCTCTCTCTAACACACACACACACACACACACACTTTGGGTTTTAGCAATTTGACCTTAGTGAATTTTATTTGTATTCATATTATTTGAGGACCATTGGGAATTATTAATCTATAAGTTAATGATTTCCACCAAAATTCAGAACTTTGGAACAGGTATTTGGTCTCTTATTTTTTCTTCTATTTCTGTGTCAGGCCTTCCAGTACAATGTGTTGCTCTGCCTGAAACTGTCTCTTAGATTTCTGAGGAGTTATTTGTTTTTGGTTTATTTCATAAATTTTCTGCTCATTTTGTACAATTTCTACTGACATATTTAATCTGCCTTTCTCAAATCTATTGCTAAGCAAATTTGGTGATGGTTTTCTTTGTTTTTTGGGGGGGTATTGTGTTCAGTCTTTCAAGGGTTGTGGGTACAGACTTTTGTCTCTTTGCCCGTGCCCACTGTCCTTTGATCAGGAGGTTCACTGTGTAGTTACAGGAGGGCTTTAGGAACTCCTAGGCCTGTTAATTCCTTCTGAGCTGCTCAGATCCTACAGAATGTGTGACCCATCTTCAAAATAACATTTATGAATAAATGGGTCAACAAGAAAACTCACAAAAATCATCTGTAATAACAATTCCAATGCAAAGTCAATCTTTCATAGCAGAAATATGACTTGCTGGTGGCATGTTTACATCTCTGCCCAAGTTGCTTCCTCACTGAAAAAGCAGCTGGAAATTTCCTCTTCTACCATGAAGTAAGTACCCTATTCCTCATTTGTTCTCTCTGGAGAGAACAGAGGAACTCAGTCTATTGCATGGTGCAATTAAAGAGTTCTGTTTGCTGAGACAAACAACCGAGTAAAAGAAGAACTGACCAGAACCACTTCTGTCTTTGTAAAGAAGGGGATTTCTAAGTTCTTTGTTTCAGGGCTACATTCAGATTCAGTTTATCGAAAACGTAGGGCAATTCTATACTGCTACTTTGTGAAAATTTGAATTTACCTACATTTAGGCTAGAAATAAATACAAACACAGATGGAGTTCATTTACTCAAAGGCAGTGATTCAAATAGACTTACTTTTTGAAATGATTCATTTGTTAATTGTGTGTGTGTGTGTGTGTGTGTGTGTGTGTGTTTGTGTGTGCCTGTGTGAGTTTATGTATGCCACATGCATGCAAAAGTCTGCAAAGGCCAGAGGAGGGTGTCAGATCACTCAGAACTGAAGTCACAGGTGATTGTGAGCCACCATGAGGGTGCTGGAAATGAAATGAACCTGAGGCCTCTGTGAGAGCCCTGAGCAGTGTTAACCATTGAACCAGATCTCTATCCCCCTAACATGTATGTATACACACACACACACACACACACACACACACACACACACACACACACACACACACACACACACACATATACAGTTCATGCTATATGTGACTCCTTCAAGAGCTCGGAATCTGGTAAAAGTGTTCTAGGTTTATTTACCAAAAATTCACCTTTGTTTTTGAAATGATATTGACCTGTGACATGAATAAGAATAGCACCAAAACCCCTAGGAAGTTGAGAAAAAATAAAGTTTTCTAGAGAGGGGGGAAGATAGAACAAAGCTTCCATAAAGTAAATGTTATTAAATATGAATAATGAAATAAGAGGACTATGAAAAATAAAAATATCTTGGCTAAAATTTTTATTTAGTCACAAGTGTGACTGTTCGTGTGATAATATCCATGATGGTTATGCTTTCTCATCTAATGACATACTAATTCTACAACTAGGTAGTATATATATGTGTGTGTGTGTGTATGTATGTAATGCACACATATAAGCATATACATTTATACCTATATTATAGGTAGTAGTCTTAAGACCTTGAAGAAGTTTTGGGTTTCCCTTTCAAGAGCCCAGAAAAACCTCATCATAATAAGGTGTATAGAGACCAAGTGAGGCAACTGAGCATATAAATTTTATCTAAAGAAATAAGGGCTAGATTTACACCTATTGAAATTTTCCTTCCTGTTTGTGTAGATCTGGCCAGGGTTTCTGTTGGAGCGAAATTGTAAAGACTAACAATGAGAACAGCTAATTTTCCTTTGAGACAGTAGCAAATGTGTGAGCCACAGACGGGAAGCCATATGAGAAGTCGGTTTGTATCCCAGACTTCTTCATGGAACCGATGTTTGAACAACAGGACACGGTTAAGTAGTTCTCAGCAGTGCCAGTGCCGGGCAGGTTTGGACTGAAGCTGTAGGGGGACTGAAAAAGTCAACCATATCGCAATGACAACGGCAGGGTGCGACAGTTAAGTAACTCGTGAAGGTGGAGAGGGTGAGGAAAATAAGGACAGAGTAATAGAACAGAAACCTGAAAGGTAGACTGGAAGAGGGGTCCTGACCTGAAGACGGACGCTAAAAAGAAATCCCACACTGGCTCATCACTGAGTATAATAAAGGGTTGTTTATTTACGGGTAAACTCACAGATCACAGTCCTCTGCTCGAACGCGGAACAGCAACCAAATCCTGCAGAAGAGAGATGCAGGACCTGCCCTTTACATTGGCATTTATAGTATAAGAGGCCACGCCCAAGTGGGCGGGTAATTTAAAAGCTACCAACTGACTGTAGGATTTCCTACTGCACTGGCCTTGACTTGCTGTCCTGGTTTCACTTATCTGTCTTGAAGTCTGAAGAGCTGCAGACACCAGACTTATGCCACTATGTTAATAACAGACTTGAGCAAGTAGATTGGGACTCCTTTCCCCGTGTTCACTGTGTTTTGGAAATGGATATTTGGTTTCTGCTGTTTCGGGAAGAAAGTACTAGATCACAGTAACACATTCTTGTGGGTTTTCATTTAAGACAATGAGATATGTTGGAGGGAACTGACTTCAAAATTTTGTATGCGGTTTGGTGAGATTATGTTAGAGGCTCTACTGGTGTGATAACGCGCCACAGCCAAAAACAACTTGGTGAGGAAAAGGCTTATTTCATCTTATGGCTTCTCCTTTTAGTTCTTGCTCTGAATTCACCAGAAATTGAAGCAGAGGTCATGAAGCTGCTTACTGCTTGCTCCTTGTGGCTTGCTCAGCCTATTTTCATACAGCACCCAGGGACCCTTCCCAGGGATGGCACCATCCACAGTGAGTTGGGCCCTCCCACTTCAATCACAAAGCAAGAAAATTTATCACAGGCCAGTCTGTTGGGTACAGACAGTATCTCAGTTGCTGTTCTTATGTCCTGCATATCTCTAGTGTGAAGAACTAGCCAGCACACAGATCACTGTGGATTGGGGCTCAGTGTCTACCTGTGCAAACAATACGTATTGATTCCTATTAGCTCCATCCCTTGGTATCACGGTTCTTTGTCTGTGCTCTTTTCTTTACATTTTCTTAAAACTTTAGTCTAGACCAGCAGGCTAGAAGAGATGATACCCATAGGAAATACAGGCTTTCGGGAGTACTTATTTTTTATTGTTTAAAATAACTACTATGGTTAGTCAACCTACCCACTGGGAATACCAAGTCTTTCCTTAACCCAATATTGAGTCCCCAGCACACTCTGTCAACTATGCGACCTGGACAAACTGAAGTGTTAGCTGCTCAAGCCACCAATTGCTTTGAGTTTGGTTTATAGTTGCTGTCATTCTTTCTATTACCATAATCCTGGCTAATGACTATAATTGTATTAAAAGGTAACTGAGATGTATGTGTTCTCTGCTAATTCCTAGACTATACAAGAAAAGAAGGCTCATTTGCTGTGCTTAGAAGAATTATTTCGAGATGTTTTGTCTAGGCCCTGTCATTTGGAAGCTCCCGTTACACTCTGGAGAAAGTTAAAGTCAGTTGCCCAAGGGCCTGCGAGATAGACAGGCAGACAGAAATTTTAGAGGTTCTGATTTCTGATGCCATGATTGGTTGTGACATTAGTTACCCAATACAAAGGGAGACATGATCAAGTTAGAAAGAAACATCCTTAGTCTTGTATACAAAACAAGAGAACCAAGTTAAGGTTCATATTTTGATAGGTCTATTAGGGGTTTGTTAACTACTGCTTTTGTTCAGATACCTCTATTGTATGAGTGTGCTCTTTTTTTTAACATGAGGTGGTGAATGCTCTGCTAATGCTTGTTGTTGGTAACCAAGAAAATGAAGTATCGTTCTGATCTACATAGTTCAAGCCCATAGTTAAGAGAAGCATTTCCAACCTCATTAAAACTAGCTCCAAAAGTTCCTTCTGACTTATATAAAGCCAGAACATGCTGGTGTAAGTTGACACTGGAGTTAATATTTGACATAAAATGAAGGAAACAAGATATACATATTGGTGCAGTAGTAATATGGATGTTAGGGATATAACTAAACACTTTCTACTTGAATCTAAGATCTGATCCATGGGTAACATTTTTAAAAGACCAAGAGTCTGTGACTAGGTAGGTCACGGGCCCTAGGGGAGATCCTAATACCAATACCACGCTGAATGGATACAGTGCTAAATGACTCCTAATGACTTATTGCTGTAGCCATCAATCAGTGCATCCCTCAGCCCTCATGAGAGAAGCTTCTTATAGTAGATGGCAAATTAATGCAGCATATCTCAATTAGTTAATATATAGAAAATAAGGGAGTCTGAGGTGAGTGCTCACCCCTAAATGTACATATCATATACTTTCCCATGGGTTTGAGAAAGAAGGGAAGATTGTAAGAGCCAGAGGTGTAGATAAAGTCAATGGCATTTTCTAGGCACAATGAGGCAGTTTTGCACACATGCATTCTTAGTAACTGTGGCAGCGTAGACAAGACCTGTGCAAGCTGAAGCTGGACAAAATAATAGCACAGAGAAGGTGCAGGGATGGGGGTAGAGCATGGGCCAGAAATCCTAGCACCGACTGAGGAACTATTGGCATTTAATAACTGCTGGTAAATTGACAACACTCCAGTCCAGACTCCATACCCAAGAATAGCTGATCAACGTTAAGAGCCCTTTTTGGTAGTTTGAATGAAAATGGTCCCCACAAATTCATAGGGGAGTAGTATTATTGGAGGTGTGGCCTTATTAGAGGAAGCATATCACAGAGGGTATGATTAAAATTTCAGAAGTTCAAGCCAGGCCCAGTGGCTCACTGTCTCTTCCTACTGCCTGCCAATCCAGATGTGGAATTCTCAGCTCCTTCTCCGGCATCATGTCTGCTTGTGAGCAGTCATGTTTCCTACCATGACAAAAATGAACTAAATCTCTGAAACTGTAAGCCAGCCCCAATTAAATGCCATGGTCATGTTGTCTCCTTACAGTGGTAGAAACAATAAGATACCTTCTGCTGGGAAGAAGAAGAAGAAGAAGAAGAAGAAGAAGAAGAAGAAGAAGAAGAAGAAGAAGAAGAAGAAGAAGAAGAGGAAGAGGAAGAGGAAGAGGAAGAGGAAGAGGAAGAGGAAGAGGAAGAGGAAGAGGAGGAGGAGGAGGAGGAGGAGGAGGAGGAAAGCAGAAAATGAAGATGGAGAAGAGGAGGAGGAGGGAAGAAAGTTGGAAGTTATGTGGGTAAGAAGTTGGAGGGTAGATATCTTGGAGAATCTGGGGGAGGACATGAATAGGTGCAACATATTGTATGTATGTTTTAAATAAAGAATGCTGGAGGGTGATAAGATGGATCAGTGTGGTGGTTGAGAGCACTGGCTGCTCTTACAGAGGACCCAGGTTCAAATCCAGCATCCACTCGGCAGTTCACAGCTGTCTATGACTTCTGCCCTACGGTATCTGATGTTCTCTTTGGGCCTCCATAGACCTTGCATACAGGTGGTATATAGACATACAAATAGACAAAGCATCCAGACTTTTAAATAAAATGAAAACTCTGACCAGGGAAGCAGGTAAGGTTAACCGCAGTTCTTCACCTCTCCCTCCTCTCCTTCAAATCCAGTGCCCCAGTCTCATCCCCCAGGTCTGTAAGAGACCACCTGTGGAGTCCTCCCCTCTCTCCATGCTCCCATCTCTAGTGGATCACATATATCTGTCCAGTCAACCTTCCTTCCTCCACTCATTGCTTTATCGCAGCCCCCTACTCCTCAGGCATTTCATAGGAGTCCCCAGGCCACTCCAGCCAGGGCATCAAGTAGCCTAAATGTGGATCTTCACCTCTTCCTCCTTTTCTGAATTCAATCCCCTTGTCTAACCCCTAAATCTGTAGTGGACCTCATGCTGTGACCTCTCTCTCCTCTAGGTCCCTACCACAGGCAGATTATGCAAATGTTCTCCTCCAGCCTTCCTCTCCACCCACCCTGTTATTCTAGCTTCCAACTTCAGCAGGCATTCCCTGGAATCTCTGCCAGCCAAACCTACCTGAGAAGTAGGCAGGCCACGGGAGCAGATGAGCTAGCTTCAGATCCTCCCTTTCCCTCTTCTTCTCCAGGTTCAAGCTTTCAGCCTCACCCCCACCTCTCTGGCAGACTGCTATGGCCTTCCTCACATTCTCCTCCCATTCCCAGGTAACTAAGCAGACTCTGGTGGAACACCCTGCTTCCTTTCTTTCCTTACCACCACCACCACCACCCCAGCCTATTCCCATTCCCAAGTGTCAGCTCTCAATATCTAGAAACACATTCCTGGCACAACCCCCACAGTCGCCACCCCTAGCAAAATTCTAGAATCCCCTACCAGTCAGCACACATCCTCCATACCCTTGTAAGAATAAGAGAGGGCAACAGAAACCAAGGAACGAAACACATACCCAACAAAGATAAGAACAGATATCAGCACCCAGAATTACAAACATCCCCCACTCAGATGCCTAGACACCAGCATTAAAAACAAAATAAAAAAACAGTCAGCCCAATATGTCTCAACTAGAGCTCAGTAACCCAACCACAGAAGACCCTGAGTATTCCAACATAGCTGAAGCACAAGACAAATGTTATATGAATATGTGATATGATATGATATGAATGTGATAGAGGTCCTTAAAGAGGAAATGAGCAAATCCCTTAAAAATATACGAAAACACAAAAAAAAATGTGGAAGGAAATGAATAAAACCATTCAAGACCTGAAAGTGAAAACGGAATTAGTAAAGAAACCTGGGATGGATCCCTTAGAAAAACGGAGAAAATTCTGGAAATGACAAATTTAGGAACTCTAACAGAAACTGCAGAGGCAAGCCTCACCAACATAATACAAGATCTAGAAGAGAGAATCTCAGGCATTGAAAACACGATAGAAGAAATAGATACCTCCGTCGAAGGAAATGTTAAACCTAAAAATAATCCTGACATGAAGCACCCGGGAAATCTGGGACACTACGAAATAAAAATTAATGTAAGAAGAACAGGAAAAGAGGGAGGAAAAGGTCCAGGTCAAAGGCACATATTTTTCCAACAAAATCACAGACGAAAAATGCCCTAACCTAAAGAAAGAGATACCTATCAAAGTACAAGAAGCATAGAGAACACCAAACAGACTGGGCCAGAAAAGAAATGCCCCTCATAACATAATAATGAAAACACTAAGTATACAAAGCATTTAATAAAAGAACAAGCTCTCCAATCAATAGAAGGAAAAGTGCACTGAGCAGAGACTTCTCAAATGAAGAGCAAATGGTCAATGGGTTCAAATCTTACCTGCTCTGAACGGCTGGTATCTGAACTTATGGTTTCCCTAGAGTCCTTTCATATTTCCTAACAGAAAGGGCTGTGTGCCCCTCACCATTACATTGCTCTTCATATTAACTGCCATTTTTAAAAGACCATTTTTTCACCCTAGATGAACCTTTGGTAAATGTTTGTTGAGATGGGCTATAATTACATTTATTTTCAGTAAGGTTTCCTTTTTATCTCACCACTTGCTAGAGGAGTTAGCATTGCATATGTAGTTTCTGTCATCTGAATATAAAAATCACACAAGGGTGAATCATATTTCATTATATTAAAAGACAGTTTTGAGCTCTCGGCACATTAAATCCTTTCCTTCACTTTTTTCAGAGTGAAACCTGCTTTCATGTGACATGCGCAAGCATATTTCCCAGGAGATTTAAAGTTTTTATTCTGTGTTCACTTACAGCAGACAAACTTCTAATGACCCCTGCTGTAGCCGAGAAATAAAACGGAGAGTAAAGCTGACAGGTAGCAGGAAACAAACTTAGTGTTCAAATGGTAGCAAAATATCTGTGGGAAAATTTACCTAAGTGTTCCAATCCTCAGATAGCCACGATAGTTAGGGGCAGAAAGCCCCTCTTTCACTTTTGAACTGACCTCCCACAAGACCTTTTCCTTTGTGCCATGTGTTTCTGGGTTGTTCAAGAATTATGATTCCTGTGCTCACGGATATCTGGGAAAGCACACTATCAATCACAGAAATCAATTGTCTTTCAATCTGACCTTCCTCCTCAAGTGTAGCAAGTACTTCAACTAAAACCCATTTAATTTCCTGGTTTGGGAGTTGGTCTTTACTGTGAAATATTGTGGAGTATTTTCTGACACATGACCCTGATAAAATTAAAAACTGTCCATTGGTCACTGGTTCTTGAGGGAATATAGAATATTCTGTGCTCTAGCATCTTCTTCCTTCCATTCCCGTTGGAGTTGTAGTCATGGCCAATATTAGGAGTTTCTGTTGATTGAATGGAGAAAGTGAAACAAGAAAGCAAGTCACACAGAAGGCAAAGGACTCCATCATTTGTTTATACAAAAATAATTTATCAAAATAAATGAGTACCATTAAAGAATCAGAACATGAAAGTATTCATTCTTACTTCATGAATTCAGTTCTGATTATAAACATTTTGTTTTTTAGTAAATCCATTAAGATTCTATGTTAAGGACTATATATTAAGCAGGATAAGCTCATGAGTGGGAAATAAGGTCAGGATTAAATTTAGCAGTGAACCAAATTCTCTTCTGATACATTGTTACTTTTTATAAAAGGTAAGTTTATATCAACATGCTAGAAAATGAGTCACTAATACAATTAAATGAATTCAGATTTTACTTCTAGAATATTTCAGAATAGAATATATTCATACCTTTCTCTTTCTATTTTCCATATTATTAAAAATAGATTCTTTTCTCATATAATAGATACTGATTACAGTTTTCCCTCCCTCTACTCTTCTCATTCCCACCACTCCCAAACAGATCCGCTTGCTTTCTGTCTTTCATTAGTAAAGAACATGCTTGGAAGAGGTAACAAAAATGATAACAAAATAAAATATAAGATACCACAAAAGCCATCACATGGAAGTTGAACAAGGCAAAGCAAAAGATGGGAAAGTGCCCAAGAGGAAACACAACTATCAGAGCCCCACTCGTTCACACACTCTGGAGTCCCATAAAAACACTAACCTGAGCACTGTAATATATACACAGAGGACCTGGTGAAGAATCAAGTCACCCCTGTACCTACTGCCTCTGCCTCTGAGAGTTCTTATGACCTCTGCTCAGTTTATTTTTTTTCCATACATTGTTTTGTTTTATTTTTTCCATTCAAGAACATAATTAAAGATAAAAAAAATTTTTTTTCCTTTCTTCCCCTTCTCCCGGTCCCCTCCCACTACCCCCTCCCCTCCTCCCTCCCCCTTCTTCCTTGAAAGAGGGCATGGTGCCCTGCCCTGTTGGAAGTCCAAGGCCCACCCCCATCCCTCCTGGCCTAGGAAGGAGTGCATTCAAAAAGACTCGGTTCTCAAAAAGTTAATACATGCAGAAGAGATAGGTCCTGGTGTCATTGTTTGTGGGTTCTCCATCTGCCAACTTT